>JAOWBF010239533.1:0-13141 GCA_028566175.1 Vinca major
GTCCGTGTTCGGGTAGCCTTACCACTTGGGCTACCCGATTCCTATTCTCTATAGTTATAGTTGGTATCATTTATTCTTGCCAATTCGATAGTTTTAGGCTAGAAGTGTAAAGTGTTGTAATGAAAAATGATAAATTTGGATTGGCCCCAGGTTTGAGGTTAGAATAACCCGATTAAAATTTCGAAAATCCTATTAATCTTGTTTCCTTGTTGGGTTGAGTAGTTATATTGTATTTTATTTAAAAAATTGAAAAAAATAACTTGGTTCTTGAAAATCAAATTATGACCATACACACTAGTAATAATTTGGTATTACAGTCAAACCTCTATACAAGAATACCCTATATAAGAATAAACTCATTATAGTAATAAAAAATGATGGTTTCAACTCGGGACCAGTTATAAATAAGAATAAACTCTACATTGTAATATTCCATATTTTTTAGGACCCTCCTTAAAAAATTTACCTCCATAGAGTAATAAAATAGCATTAAATTTTAAATGTATCTATATAAAGCATCCATAATTATTTAACAAGTTTACATTAAACTTAAGGTGATATGAAATATTTGTCTAAAATTATCTGTGACGATGACTTAAACTTTTGGGTTAATATCGCATCCTTTAACTTGCTCGTTCGTACTAACTCGTCATCGGCACTATCTGTTCAATTTTGCAGTGCTTAAAGCAGCTTTCAATTGTATGTGGCTCCACATCTACCAACCACGTATAGTAGTTGCCTGAATATTGTGCAGTATCACGTAAATGGTATTTAACTAATATAGTGTAGGAACAGGAACAGAAACACATTTCTAAGTGTCGTATAATTTTTATTAGTTTAAAAATATAATTCTTACATGTAAGCTCTGTTCAAGAATAATCACCTATAATAATATTTTTCTCCAGTCCCGCGAGTATTACTGTATAGGGGTTTTACTGTATTACCAAGTCAAAATGATACATTCAAATCCGTCCACCGAAAATACATAAAACGCATTACAAGTACGCAACCGTGCCGATAACACATCTAAATTTATTTCAGTTTGAAGAACCAAGCATGGATTCCAGAATTCAATTGAAAAGGTAAATAAATAAATAAGATGGCAGGCATCAAGTGAAATTGCCATAACTCATCGCCGATTAAAAAATGCACGGTGCAACTTCGTATCACCAACATAATCTGGAAAATGTTGTGGTATTAACGCCAAAGATCTGCACAAAGGGCAAGTGTTCTTCTCCAGCAGCCATTTCTTGACACAATTTGCATGAAATTCATGTGGGCAGTAGTAGAGATCTGCAATGCTCTCACCTGCCTTGTACTTCCCCTGCTTATCATCAATTATCTCAAGTGTCAAATTTGAACTGTATAAAATATTTAAAGAACAGCAACGACGTATAAAAATCCAAGATAATACCGTGCATATACCACAGCTGTCCAGATCCTCTGTCTCTAAGCTATTGACGGTTCTAGTGTAGACTCTTGTATTTAGACGTCTCCGGATGGTGTTTTCCGAAATGCCTGCTTCCTCTCGCCGGATAACCCCCTTAATGCGCGAGTGAATCTCCTATAAAAAATCACCCGCCCCCTTTCAGACAAACTCAAAACATCTAATGTGTAGAGTGTACACTAACAATTAGCGGGGTTATGATTTGAACCATTGTATGCATGTCCCCCACAAATTCAATTTACACAATCAGTTCAGCACATAGGAAGAGTTATCATCAATACAAAAGAAATGTAATTTGAAGCGACTCTTCTCGAACAATTCATCTCCCTCCCTTCCAGCCGCTCTATCTTAATGAGTAGATAATTGCACTCTTACACAGTTAAAGGATCTCATTTATTAAGATTCCTGGAAAACTAGAAAAACAATCTCTAAATCCATTGTGTTGGAAATAATAGTTTAGGAACATTTCTCTTTAGCCCCCAACCACATATACACCCTCCCCCTAAAAAAAAAAAATAATAATAATAATATAGCAACAATAATAACAATAAATTTGGATAGGGGAGGCACTTCTTGTACTGTGGCTCCTATTTTGGATGTGTTAAATGAATGATGTTTATTTAGCCCAAAAAAAACAATAATAATAAATTTCACCTCTCGAAAAGAATACCTCATCAGTCAATTCTTCAACATTCCATAAACAGACCCAAGTAGGTCTCTTTATGAAAAACTCTTCCATGGGCCAACAATTCAACATGTGTGACATTGTCATACGAGGAATTTTGCATGGCAAGTAGGTTGGCAGAGCCAGTCGACCGTCATACACCTGTAAAACAAATCAGAATAAGTGATACAAAAAAAAAGTTACTATAGAAACGAGGTAAAGCTCTGAAATCTGAATCTTAAGTAGGAACAAGTGTTCTATCTCAAACAAACAAACTACGTTATTTTAGTTCCCATTCTGTTGCAACGTAATAAAACAAACAGATATAAAGATCAGATTAAGGAATAAAGTACTTGTCTTGCCATCTCAAAGTACTCCTTCACTCTGGGAGTTCTTATGAGAGACTGCTGATGTTGGCCAGACCGGATACCAGGTGATGCTGGTTCAGTTGACATTCCACTTCCCTCTTCCTTAAGTCTTGCTACAGAACCCCTGCCTCCATTCACCACGCCATCTCCCGTGTTCACATTGTTCACATTGTCAACTTCAGCAGAAGGATGGTTGAGAATTAGTATATAAATATATCGATAAGCATCAAATATGCAACAGAAAAGCAGAACATTTCTGCAACAGCAGACCTGCATGTTCCGGTCGAAGAAGATTATCTCTAGACTGTGAGGTATGATTGGAAACATGATCAGTCCTCTGGAAAAATTCAACAGTAGAAGGAGAGCCAAATGCGCAATTATCCCCGTCATCCAAAACGATAAGATTGGAAGGTCCATGGTCAGGACCATCCAAGCAGTTATCATCTTCATCCAAAATAATAATATTGGAAGGTCCGGGGTGATCCCCTGACAAGTGTGAAACTGTAGTTATAGGGACCGAACTTGCCCCCGAGAAAAAGTTGTCTGCGAGATAAGTGTTTCTTAATAAGGCACGTCTCACAAAACTAAAAACACTCAAAGCACAAAATTTCATCTAGTCAAGAAAAAGAGAAGGTAGCAGGAATAACAACAGAAATATGAGAAAGAATCAGCCCCCACCCCTCTCCGGGAGAAAATGAAAAACCAACACAACTGACTGAAACAAGTAAAAAGCAAGAAAGTCTAGTCTTAGACCCTAAATTGCACATTATTTTAATATATCTTCGAATGTTATATACTCCAAGACTCAGGGAAACGTCAAAATCTGCATTTCCCAGAACTAAAATCAACATCACAAACTCTCAGAATTTAATTGCAATTAAAATAAGGTCAGTAAAACAAAATCCAAAGGGACAACTGCTATCTTTCCATGCTTAAGCTGAGAAAGAATTCAGAAAGGGCTTGTTAATATAAAATAAAATTGAAAACAACTGTAGAAATTGGTTTATACCCATCACGGAGCTCCAATTTCTGATGTCTGAAATCTATTTTACGGCGGCCTCAAATATCCTTGTCCATTCGGGGATCCAGCACCAATTCTCTCTGTATTGTTAAGGGGAAGGAGGTAAATATAAACAACTGAAGGAATGCTAGTCGGTCCATTAACATTCAACCAGAGCGATACAGCCCACCTACTGCTTTCAAAATTGGCCGTTAATGGGGCAGGTATGGGTTAGGGAGATGCCGGAACGTCAAAAAATACCGGGTTTTTTTTGCCCCGTTCGTTTAGCCTGCAGACCATGTAGGACGGATCGCGGGTAGTCCACGGATATCTTACTAAAATATGGACGGAGTATCAGTTAGTGTGGAATTTTAACCCGAATGTGCATTTTTTTTCTCTATAGTTATAGTTGGTATCTTTTATGCTTGTCAATTCGATAGGTTTGGGCTAGAAGCGTAGAGTGTTGTAATAGAAAAGGGTAGATTCGGGTTGTCCCTATCCATCTACATGTCCGACCGGCTAGAATCCATGGTTTGGGTTCAGAATACCGGACTAAAATTTCGAAAAACCCATTAATCTTTTTCCTTGTTGGGTCGATTGAGTAGTTTTGTCTATGGTATGCCATTTCCTCCCCCTCCTTTGTTTTTTCTGTACCAACATTAACGTGTCCTCGTTACTAAGTACAAGTAGATCTTAGTCATTGATGCATTAATTGATTATTAAGAAATACATGAATAGTTATTTAAGAATAATGGTTGAACAATTATTTTTTACTATCAGATCAACAATTTAAGGATTTGAGATTTGCGTTATCTCGACGCTGACTAGGTGGGCATTAGAATAAAGTCAACTCTCTCTTGTGAGTTGACAAAGGCTTGGGATTGTGTTATCTTGAGGCTGATAGAGACTTTGTGAGAATCAGAATGAAGTTAACTTTCTCTCTTGTGAATTGATAATTTTTTATCAAAGTGTATTACACTCATTAGTATAGATATAATTTTTAAAGTTGCTTGTGAACCAAAATAAAACTACATTGTTATATATAGACAATAACATGAGCTACCAAAGTTGCGATAGCCGTGATTCAGCTGCGCCATCACCATAGAAGCGGATCAATGGCGACTATTCTCTGTTTGCCAAAACTACACTTAATAAAATATGGGCGGAGCATCAATTAGCGTGGAATTTTACCCGAATGTGCATTTTTTGTCTATAGTTATAGTTGGTATCCTTTATCATTGTCAATTCGATAGTTTTGGGCTAGAAGTATGGAGTGTTGTAATGGGGAAGGGAGAAATTCGGGTTGTCCCTATTCATCTACATGTCCGACCTCTAGAGTCTCAGGTTTGGGTTCAGAATATATGACTAAAATTGTGAAAAACCTATCAATCTTTTTTTATTGTTGGGGTTGAGTAGTTATATTGTATTTTATTTGAAAAACGGAAAGAAAGTAACTTGGTCCTTGAAAATCAAATTATGACCATACACGTAGGGTAGAAATTTGGCATGTCAAAGCGATTTAAAGACCCAAATCCAAACTCAGACTCACCGGATTTAATCTCAGAATCACTGGATTCAATCTGAGTTTTTATATCCATATCAAGATTGGGTAGAGACTCAAATGAGTTTGGATCTAGATAAATATAGGATACAATAGTAGTTAGTTTAAAATATAATTATGTAAATCTAAGAGACCCAATGACTCAAAGACATAATTAAAATTTACAGTTTTAATATCAGATTTGAGATCTTAAATGATTGAATCAGAACTCTAATTATAAAAATTCAGATGCAATTTAATAAAGATCCAATTTAAGTCTCTATTTTGATGTGTGCCTGCGTCTAGGCCCGATATTTTGGGAATCCATTGGTAGCCCTAAAAGAACCCTCATTTGATTGAAAAGGGTTGCTCACATCGAATCCAATCTGCCGTTGGTTTCTATTTGCGGCGATCCAACCTGGTAATTTCCCATTATTTTGTAATATCATTCTCAATTTTCTGCTAGATAATGCTTAATTTGGTTGTGGAATGTTGCCTTTTCCAATTTAGTCTTGTGTGCCTCTTATAGATACTGGAAAAAAAATTGATTCTTAGTTTCACAAACACAGTATCAGACCATTGCAAATAAAATAACATACTATTGAAGTAGATTCAGTAGAAATTGTAAAGATGTATTGTACCTTTTCATCCATTATGCAAGATTCTTGATTTCATGCAGCTGGGCACCATTTTCTCTTCAGTTTTCAATACAATTTTTCGTTTCTCTGGCAAACAATTCACTTTTTCAGTTAGTGAGACATAAATTGGGAAACAGAAAACCAATCCAAATTCACAAGTCTGTGTTGGGCATGTTAAAGTAAAGTGGTTTTTTGGTTTTCAAATATTGCAGATGACATTTTAGGAAGGAGTTTGTTTAAGATTAGGTCAGTTTTGAACCAGGATCTTAATCGTTATTATTCTTATGTAGAGATGCAGTCTAAGAAGGATAATGGAACCCCAGATATCATCCTTTTGGAAGATGACATGGCTGAAATCACTTATGTGAATGAAGTTCCTCAAAGAAGAGTAAGGAGACGGCTCCATAATGAACACTCTATTCAGGAAAATCTTAGAGGTTTGTTTTCTTCTCTTTTTCCTCTGAAAAGATGAAAGTTTTCTTGTCCTTTGCCACTTAATACATTGGGAGCTGGCGAATACATTATGCTAAAACGTAACATTTTGTTTGCAGATGACTTTTCCTATGGTTCAAGTTCACAGAGTTCTAGGCAACATGTTATTTTACTTGATGACTCTGAGGTTTGTGCACTTTAACTGCAGAGTCTATCTGAGAATTTTGGTAAACAAACCTAGTGATATAACTGACAAGTTGAATCCTATCTTCCAGTGTATGCACAACCTTCTTGATCATGAATCTCCAGGTCAGTTATATGCACAAGTGCTACAGATCTGAATTCCTTGAAAACTTCAAAATAATGTTTAGTTTAGACTAACTGCCAATCATTTGCTGGTTCAAGTAAATATTGTCAACAGGGAAGAACAATTAGAAGACGAGGCCGCAGTTGCTGCTGTACAAGTTCCCAGTCGTTCGGAGTCTCTCCGAGCTCCACCATCTCCCGCTACACAAGCTAGAATTGATGCTAACCGCGCTGAGTACGATAACGTATGTTCTTTTGCATGGATTCTCTAGTTATATCCATTCATGTTGAATTGTGATACCAGTAGGGAATTACCAACAAATATTGATTTGTTTGAAATAGCCAACATCCCCCCCAGGATGCTACCATTGCAGCTTTGTTTTTCTGTTTGCTTGTCCTGTTTTAACATGGGGACTTTTCAGTTTATTAAAGATTTTAAGCGGCCAGAATCGTATTGTCCTTACAATGCCCCTCATATGACGGTTTCGTACTTGTTGAATTGCGTGTCTATGGAAGATTTGATCAGAAATGCTGGGAGTTCTTGGAATGTTGAGAACCTGTCAAATGAAGTGAGTATATATTTTACTGTTTCTTAGTGTAATTTATTTATTTATACTGTGGTGATTTATGTTACCTGGACTCTTTAGTTTTGTCTGTTGCAACCCTGTCGACACGATATGGGTGTGGATCCTTATCGGATGTGGTAAAAAATAAAAACATTGGATACTTTGACTGAGATTGCGTGCATCTCCAAAGGTGATCTTCCCCGTCCCCTTTACAGGGAGGAGAGTATCAATAGACTTTGGTTGCTTTCATCTTATATTGGGATTTCGGAGTCACATCCAGTCATCACCACTTACATATATGTGCATATATTATAGAAAGAATGTAGAAAGTTCATTTTCTGAAAATATCGATCTTGTGTAGGAGGTTCGCTTGCGCATAGAGGAACTTGTTCAGAAAGAGCAAGCGGGAATGAAGGAAAATATGATTCGATGGCTGCTGAGGACTAAAGCTTACTCCCCACAGATTAGTTCCTCCATCTCAAAGAAATCAACTTGCGCCGAATATGTAGAGAAGTGCAATATATGCATGGTATTATCAGGTTTCTTTGTGCAGTATTTCATTTCTGCGTCGTTGTAGACATAACAGTTAAGAGTTTTTCGATGGTTTTGAGCAGGTGAAGTATAAGGTAGGTGACAGGATAGCAGAACTTTTCTACTGTCCTCATGAGTTCCATGCAGATTGTATGACGAAGCAGCTACTGGAAAAGAATGTTTGCCCCGTTTGCAGGTCATTGGCAGTTATACCTGTGCATTTGCCGTCGTGGGACTTTGATGTGAGGGTGCATCGTTCCTTCTTTAAATAATTTTAGTTGTATTTGGAAGCTTTTCTGGGGCCTTGTATTCTTTTTTTTTTTGGTAATATAAAAAAATAAAAATAAATAAAGGCTTAATTATCGTTCCTGCTCTGAGTTGAATGGCTAGGTTTTTGTATTTTCAAATTGCATTTATGTTGATTTCTCTAACATATCTTGCATTCGTTAAATTTTATTTTTAAGAGTGATTAATTTAATCTTTCAGCTGATTAAATAATCCAAATTTAATGAGTTTGTTATTTATGTTAAAATCTAAACAATGAGAAAATATTTGTTTCTGGAGAAAATATTTAAAATAAAAAGTATTCCACCACCAAGTTAAATGTAACTAGTACCTTTTGGTTTCAAAATTCGCGCCATACGTCAAAATAATTCTTTTGCATGAATGATTTTTTTTTAAAAAAAATCTCTTAAAATATTCTCATCCGAAATTGAATGTTATCTCAATGACTAAAAGAGTTAGAAGGCTTCTAAAAAGGTTAATAAATACACTAGTATGAGTTTGTTATGTTAATTACATTTAATTGTCATCAAATAAAGAAGTAGTTAATTAATTAAGATATAAACTGAATCAATTTCCTTAGAAGATTCATCTAGTTAATTGTGATCGTGAAAGAGTACAGTTAGGCTACACATGTGACGGTTGAAAGATTTTTTTATAACATTAAAGCTGATTGATTAAATCATATTTAAGATAAAGTATACCAAAAGACTGTTTAAATTAATTAGCAATATTATCTATTGAGAGTGACATGATGGAGCATTTTGATTATAAAAATTTAATAAATGAATTTGAGGCTAAAAACTTAGGAGAATAAGATAAATAATTATAATTAGACATCAATGCTAGCGTAACTAACTCTGCAGTTTTAACTTGTAACAATATATCCCGAATTTGACACCCAGCCTCAAATTGTTTTTATAAAATTATAGGTCTCCAATTTGTTTTTGTTTTTGCCCAAAGCCTCAAAATCTCTAAATACGAACCTAAGAAGAAGCTCTCTCTGCTTGGTGCGGCTTGGCTTCTTGAGTTATAAGCCCTTTGCTGAGGGCCTTCGGATCTTGGAGGATCTTTGTTTAATTACACTATTTTGGAAAATGATCGTTAGGAGTGTTTAAAGATGCTTAATTATAATTCTCGTGATCTTTTACACTCGAGTCATATTTTTAAGTCACGTGTTTTTCTTTTCTACGTTTTTTTTAGTGTGGCATGGCTTTTTGGCTAACACTTTATTTTTTTATGGGTCGATTCAGTGCGAACGTGTATTAGTTTGGTATGATCTCTTAAGAATCGGAGTAAGCTAAAACATCTCGTGATGAAAATGGACTTGGGCTTAACTCATTCCCTCAAAAGGTACCTTGAGAGGGGGAGGATTGCCCAATCCTTATAAAGAACAAATTAGTTCACTATCTAGTCGATGTGGGATTTCAACATCTCGTGACAAGACAAAAAAAATATTTAGTTCTGATTCTCATGACCTTTCACTCTCGAATCATATTTTTTTTAGCCACGCAATTTTTTTCTACGTTTTAAATACTACTTTGTCTTTTGTTAAATAGTATGGTGATGTTCGGATTCATTTAGTTGCTAGGAGTAATCTCCATTTAGGGATTCATATATAATTACCCTCATTTCGATCTGATACAACTTTCACCTGCTTGAGCCTTGGCGGATTTAAAATAAAATATTTTTCCCGTAAAGTCTGTGTATATATAAAGTTAAAAAATAATAAATAAGGTATGAGACTATGTCTATTGGATTATGCCCAGAAATGAAATTATATGTAGATTCAATTGGAATGTTGTTAACAAGAGATTAAAACCCAAAACTTAAACGTTCTCATCGAGTATCTAACCATAGATCAAATGAGTATGAGTTAAATTTTGAGATAATTTTGATATTGATTAAGTTCAATAAACCTTGCAATCAATATTGTTTATAACATTATAGAGTTGTACTGTATTTTTTCATTCTGTAATGGTATAAACAATTATGCACCTAAAGATTATATATATGTGATTCATATTAGATTTTTTTTTTAATCTTGACAACTTAGAAAAATGAAAAAAATCCAGAATTATATATCTCTAATGAATAAATATACTTTTACGAAACCAAGTATTTCATCCGTTTTAAATTTAGTGTCCACTTTTATATTGAAAAAGAGTATAGAATTTTCAAACCAAATAGTGTCCAATCTCTGTCCAAGTGAAAAGGCAAGTAAGGTTATAATGAATAATAAATAAGTTTGTTTGGAAGGTTAGCGTAGTTGACTTGATACTACCCGCTCAGACTAGGTTCGTCAATCGGTGCCTTGACAATAATAAAATTAATCACAAAAACTAAATAAAAATATAATATTTTCGCATTTCCAAATTAAATGTCTACTTTCAATTTTAGTATTCACTTTCTTATATTTTTTCTTTAAACTCTTAAAATTAAAAATGATTACTTAAAAAACAAATAATTATAAAATTTTAGCATACACACGAAAGTTAAATGCCGAAACGGAGAGCCTGTAAATATGATTCGCAGTGATGGTTGTTATCTATAAATAGGCATCAACCACTTTTTTTAATTGAAAACATTTCAAATACATTTGAAATGGAGGGAACATCATCTTCTCCGATAAGTTCATCAAGGTAAACACACCAACTTTTGATTTTCAGTTGATTATCCTTGCAACTTTTAATTTAATTTGATTTTCACTCATTTTACATGATTTGATTCATTTTATTTTCTCAGAGCATTCAACCAACTGATCGAAGATTACTTAACTGAGCTTGAACTAACTGAAGGTGCAAAAAGTTTTTCTGAGAAGGCTGTAAGTTTGAAGGCTGGAGAAGAGAGTTTTGTCTCTCTCCAAAGTTGGAAGGAGTTTTATCAAATTTCAGAATCATACGATGATAGCAACGTTGATTCACCTCTGGCATTCAACAGCTTCAATCAATTAATCAGGAATTACATTGTAGAGCTCGGGTTAAGAGATTTGTCAGAGCTATTTGAGTTGAAGGCTAACAACGAAACCGTCGAGCGCTCTGAGACTCTTAACAAATGGATTAAATCTTACACTCGTTTCATATCAACAACTACCGTCGGTACCGGCGAGCCGTTTTTGGAGAATTTTCCTCCTATACCTCCGAACATCGATGACGCTGTCCTCTCCGTCGTTAGCACCGGACGTCCAGTTCATATTCCGGACTCTGTTCTCAGTGATGATCTAGGTGGAGAGGCGCTCCTCGAACCTGAGCGGAAGAAGCCACGGATGAGCCAGGTATTGATAATTTAGTTTTTACTGTTATTATTAATTATAAATTATAAATTATTTCGAATCTCAATTCCAGCCGTCAGTGGAGGAAAATTTTCCTCCGGTGCCTCCATATGTGGATTACATCATTAGTTCCATCTCAGATTGAGATTCCTCTGGTGTGCATGCATTTGTTTAATTTATTATTATTGTTGTTGTTTTAGTTATTTTCATCAATGAAGGTTTTTTTTATAGATTGAAGAAGAAGGTGAAGGCGAAGGAGACGATGAAGATGCTGGTTAATACAGAGGTCAAGAAGATGGTGAATTTTCGCGGGAAATAAAAAGACCTTTCAGCTTCTTTTCTTTTTTTTCTATTTTAGAATGAGGTATAATAAATAAGGGTGAAAATCCTCTGTCCCCGTCCGTGTATGTCCCCGTGTCCCTAACCAATTAGAATTTACTATATAAATATTTGTTTCAATTATATATACACATGGTGAATTGTGATTGTTTGGGGACACGGGGACACACACAAATGGGGACAGAGGATTTTTTGCCGCCCCATGAGGAGAGTAGAAGAAGCACACACAAGGGAAACCAATAATAGGAAATTAAATCTTTCCCTTTTGTGTGAGTTGGGTATCGAACCCACAACCCCTTGGTTGTGGGCAGGCAATCTCCCCACTGGGCTATGGACCTTGTGAAGATAATGAAAAATTATACTTAACAATGGAGCATAAAAATCATGGCATATGATAATTATGTCTTGAATATAAATCATAATCAAAATCACAGTATTATATATCTGATAAATGAATAAGGTAGTTAATGTTGAGGTCTGCCTAAAGTCGAACTATAGATCTAGGGGTCATAGATGTCTATGAGTACGATGATAGTATACTAAACCTAGGCTCATTGACAAATGTAATTTAAAGGGGTATTTTCATCAATACACTTGTAGGAAATAGAGACATACTTTATAATAATATTAATCAAGAGGTGAGTATCGTGTATGGCAATAATAAGAGATGCTTATATGTAAAATACAACTATTTTGAATTTGAGAATTTTTGTCATTTCAGCAGCCTTGAACAATATTGGTCCCCAAAATAGCTCAAAAAAATTAAAAGTATTTAATACTACCGTAAATCTTCAATGCAAAAAGTCTAGTTTCTTCTTTTACTGTTGTATATGGATGATGTGCTTCGTCTGCGGTCGAACAATGCGGATGAGGTGTTAGTCTGTGGTTTTGGCCTTTTAACTGCGGACGATACCACATACGATGCTTCGTCCGCACACTATGTTGACAAGTTTTGACTCATTATTTTACCTCGGCTCCCTGTAGTGTTTTCTAAATGTTATCTTGTGAGGTTTTAATGTGTATAATAAGAGGTATGAAGAACCTAAACTTGCACGTCTTCGCACTTGTTTTGGGAAGTCGGGAAAGTGTATTTGTGTCCTTGATGCGGGACCATCTACGGGGCTGCCTCATATCAAGCATCCCTTATCAAACATACTAGGTCCAATGACTAGACAAAAAGCAAGGAAAGTAGATCAAGCCATCTCTACATTGATCCGAGAGTTGAAGGCTAAAGAGAAAGCTAATTACATCTAGAAGATGGTATTCAAGTTCAACTCTTAAGTTTACAAGATATTCAATACGGCCCAAACAAGCAAAGTGGCTAATAGGGGCATGTTAATCTTTTTGTACATTAAAGTTTATTCTAGAATTTAATTATATTTTCAGCTTTATTGTTTACTATTATTAGCCATGTTGGCCGAATAAAGGTAATGCTAGCTAAATAATAGGACATGTTGTCTACGATGTTAGGTAGTGTTTTGTTTTAAGAAGTTTACTTAAGTTAGGATTCAAGAGTCTTACCTAAAGTAGGACTCTTCTTTTTTTGCTGATTGGAACCGAAATCTTCACTCTATTTAAGAGAGATTTTGGCCAACATAATACTTACGATATATTGATATTTTGGTTAAGGTTATTCCTTAGATACTTGTGTATGAGCTTCTTATAGAAATTCATTCATTTTTGAGTTATTGTATCAATAAGATAGTTTTGCTTATTGTGGTGTTTCAACCCCCATAGATAATTAGCCTTCTTTAGAG
>JAOWBF010240113.1:5000-23113 GCA_028566175.1 Vinca major
AAGACATTTCTGTGGCTAACAGCCCAGCACCAACAATTTAATAATTCAATTTAAATCCATACTCTAGAGTTAAGGTCTTTGCTTCAACTTATTCGATCTCTATGGGAGACTTTCCTTCAACAGCATAAGCTGAAATGGCCATATATCCCCGCCTTGAGACTCGAGAAGAAAATGCCTTTTGAAAAGGGTACCGTGCATCGTCCGATCCTGACCTTGACGGAGGCCTTCTTCCTACTTCCGAAACTAGCTTGAAGGTTAACTCTCCCGCAATCCCGACCTCTGACTCCTGTGCCTCTTTCTTTTGTTTAGCATTCTCGATGGGTAGAGAAAGCAAGTGTGCCATGATTGTTTGTAGAATTCCCAGATAATAGATCAAAGAATCAATCTTGTAAAGACATTCTATCAATAGGGAAAGTTGCTCGTGACGAACTCCCTTGTTAGCGTGTGGTGGGATGAGCGCTAGTGCAGCTGCCCGCTGTGTGGCTGACCCTCTTCTTTAAAGAAAGTCTTAGCTCAACTGAGAATAATGCTGGAGCAGAAGCTGAAACAGCCAGATCCGCAGACTCTGAAACAAGAGAATTTCACTACGGAATTCGGAAGATGCACCCTTGGATGATGGGCCAAATGCAGCTAAGGCCTCGCCTATTGATAGGACAGCCAGCCCAGTCGGCATTGGAGAAAGCAAAGCGGATTCTCTATCTGTCTTCTCTGTTCACTCTGATGAGCTAAGGTAAGAGAGAAACCCCCGAAGAAGCGCTTTCTAATCTTCCCAAACCAGAATCTCTTTCTCTTTCTTCCTCGGGAAGTACCGGAACTAGATTCTAGCTTGACTTTCGAGACAAAGCGTGGTCGAGTGCCCAGCTGTAGACTGAAGTCGAGTCCCCTGCTGTTGCAGGAAAAGAT
The DNA here is from genome assembly GCA_028566175.1 of Vinca major. Lineage (NCBI taxonomy): Eukaryota > Viridiplantae > Streptophyta > Magnoliopsida > Gentianales > Apocynaceae > Vinca > Vinca major. The sequence continues at coordinate 5,904 of JAOWBF010240113.1, forward strand.
GGAAAGCTAGCTTCCCTCGGGCTCAGTTGAAGCTTAAGCTGTTTTCGGAGTTGTCTCTGTTCAGTGTCTCAAGGAAGTACGACTCATACGGTTCATTTATCCATCCCTAAAGGGAGTGAGTGCATTCACGAGTTCGCGAGAAGCAAGTCTCCGCGGTCAAGTCTGTCAAGCCCTCCCACCTATTCTTTATAGGTTTCTTATAGGTTTCCGCTCTTTGTCCCGCTGGTTTAGAAGTTTCATGAAGGATCGTGCGACTCAAATCTAGGGCATTTTGCTCCCTTTCCCAAGGTAGCAGTAGCAGACTTAGCTGTTGTTTCAGGTGTCCTTTCTTTAGCGGGTTTAGTTTGAGGTTAGGTTTAGAAGCCAATTAGACAAGTAAGGGACTTTCTCCCATAGAGTCAGGGGCCGGCGAGAGCCAAACCATATAGTGGTGAAGTCGATGCCCCACCTGCTTCAGGAAAGTCTGTATCGATAGAAGGAGAACTCGCAGTAGCATCCGTCTTTGCGGGTTTAGGAGTTGCCGAGGAAATCCTATATTCAAATTCTAGCTATGAATCGGACAACTCAACAATAGGGATTATCCCAGAATTGAATGAGAAATCAGTCTCACTAGAGGATATTAGATCTTCTCTTGCGAGAATGGAAGAAAGATTGGGCACATTCTTATCTCTGTTGAAGTCTCTAATGAATCCGAATAGGCAGCGGCTGTCTTTTCTGTTGCTGGAGTCGTTTCTGGTTTTGAGGTTGTTGGAGGAAAGGTGTCTTCCCCGTCGCGTCAATGCCTTTTCCTCTATCAGGGGGTTCCTTGTCCTTTGCGTCCCACATGCTTTGCCTCGGCCTCTCCTTTGGCATCCGTCCTTGGGAGTCGGAGACTTCCTCTTGATCTCGTTCTCTTGTAGCCTCCCACAGCTTTATGGAATCAATAGTTATTTGCATGAGCTGCGTTCTTACTTGGCTTACGGTGTGAGTCCTTTTCATTAAGGCTCCATCATCTTGAGGCCGCAATTCCTTCTTCCTTTCTCCTTCTAGGCCGCTTGTAGTAGTCGAAGTCTTGAAAGCGTCCTTCGATCCTTTGTTCATCACCGTCTTGTCTCCTTGATCCTATCTTCCCTCTTTCCTTAGGCTGAGAGAAGTAGCTTGGTTTGGTCCTTCGTTTCAGCATTTGCATCATCTCCTCTTTCTTATCTTCTTCCATATGTGAGAGATGCGTTGGTGTGGATGGTGGTGTCGGGTTCTATGTCCGCATCTCCTTGGTGCATGATTCCGCGTCCCGCATAGCACCAAGTTCACTAAGATGAGGTTTTCCTACCTCGTGCCTTTCGATGCGCTGGCGTAGGCGTAGGTCCGCACAAAGGACGTTGCTGGACCGAGATTCCTTAAACTTCCGCTCCCGGTAGTTCGTTCTGGAAGTTCGTGAGCTCGCGCGGTCGAAGATGCCCCATTCCATACTTACTCGACTCCACACGCCTTTGGTCGCTCGTAAGGTAATCATACCAATAAGGAAGGAGATTCCCTTGTGCATAACTACCCCCTCCTACTACCGAATCTTGCTCCGGCTTGGCGTTCGCCCACGTCCTCTCGTTCTCCTGGCTTGGCATCACTTCCGCCATGTGAACCTTGCTTTCCTCGCATGACTCAGCGATGGTTTTGTCTCGGCTCACGAATTAGGCTTCCCGTTGCGCTCCTCTTCTTTCCTCCATTTTAACGGTCCACCCTTTGATCCGTGTATTGAGTACGTTGTGAAGAGAACCCGCTTCCTTTGCTAAAGTGTTCACCCACTTTGGTGAAGACTCCCTTTCTTCTTGTTCTCGCTCACTCTCGTCATCAACGACAAGCCTTGTTCTTTCTCATGGGACAATCACGAGCTAAGTGTGGTCCTTGGCAAAGAAAAGAGCTCCGCTTTCCCACGCCTTTGCTGTCCCGCTTACCTTCTTACCTTCTAGTCGAAGTTGCCACAGTCCTCGAACCTCCTTTTTTTGATCTAAATGTGAATGTATAAATGATCAAAATGGTGAACTATTTTTATAGTGAACCGTAGGTAACAAGATGTTGACGAATGATCCATTACGAATCATTCGCCTCAAAGCACATACTTCTACCTATGTACAAAAATAAACCACTGCCATGTACAAAAGAACACATGGTCTTGGCAAAATCACCTACTACAACCAAAAAAATAACTACAAGTTCAAAACATTAGGATACAAAGCAAACCCTACCATGTATACTTGTGTTTTGATCCTACAAACTAGTTCTTTCGGTTGTAGAGATTCTTGTTCAAAGATCCGTCTATTCCTTTCGCTCCATAGATGGTGGATCATGGAGGTAATCGCCAACTTCTTTTTCTTACTTGGCCACGTGGTGCCCCGAGCTTCTCTCTTCATCCATTTGAAAGTGATCTTCAAAGTCGTCATCTCCCTTCTAATTCCAATCCACTTTTTAATTTCACTCCAAACCATAGCTGAGAATTTACAACTAAAGAAGAGGTGATTATGAGTTTCTTCAAATCCCTCCTCACATAGTACACAATGCTTTTCCGTATCCATGAACTTGAGACGATCTCTTGTTTTCAATCTGCCCCGTAGAGCCAGCCAAGAGATAAACGAATGTTTCGGTATGTTGGGTGCCTTCCAAATCACATTTGCATACTGCCTTTTCCTCCCTTTGTCCCTCAAAAATTCGTAGGCTCTTGAAACCTCAATCCCCTCTCCAACTTTCCATTTTCCCAGCAGTTCTGAAAAGTCCAAGGCAGTAGGAGAAATCTGAGCAGTAGCAGCGGAATACTGGGCAGTAGCAGGGGAAATCTGGGCAGAATTTTCTGCCATAAAAATCTGGGCAGTGGCAGTCGCTAGCCCCTCATTTTCCATCAATATCTTCCCAATTTGGTCACGTGTATCAAGTAATCTTTTGAAAAGGGCCGAGTCATCTTTTTTTCCCTTTATTTCCCATATGGAGGTTCCCTGGAGATAGTACCCATGCACCCATTTAACCCACAAGGAGTCTTTCAAAGTATGAATATCCCATAACACTTTTGCTAGGAGAGCCACATTCCATGTAGCTAGATTTCTCACTCCAAGGCCCCCTTCATCTTTAGGCATACAAACATCCTTCCAAGCTACTAATGCCGCCTTAGACCCCCACAAGAATTCCCTTGCCAATCTATTCACCGAATCAAGGATAGCAACCGGAGCCGGGAAAATGGAAAGCCAAAAACAATCCACCCCTTGTAGCACCGACCTAATCAACTCCAATCGTCCCGCATAAGAGAGAGTAGCACCCGACCACTTGCAAATATATTCTTTAAGCTTTAAGATTAGAGGTTCATAGAAGGTTACCTTGAGTTTACCGGTGGCCATGGGCACCCCAAGATATCGAAAAGGAAATTTCCCAACGGTGAACTTAGTGCGCCGTATGATATCCTCGTAATCTTCCCCATATATTCCGGCGGTGAACACTTGTGACTTTGAAGCATTAACTTTGAGTCCCGATACCTTGGCAAAGTGTTTCAAGGCTTCCATAAGAATATTAACCGAGCCACTATCCCCTCTACCAAATAATACCAAGTCATCGGCAAATGCCAAGTGCGAAAGACCAAGGAAGTCACACTTAGGGTGAAAATGAAATTCCGAATCAATAGTACTCATCTTTAGCTTACGCGAAAAGTACTCCAAGCAAATAACAAATAAAAGGGGGGAAAGGGGATCACCTTGCCTTAAACCCCTTTCTCCTTTGAAATATCCATGAAGAGCCCCATTGATAGAAATCGAATAGGAGGTAGTAGTAACACATTGAGAAATCCACTTGATGAAGGGCATGGGGAATTTGAGCTCTTCCATCACATCCAAAAGGAACGACCAATCCACACAATCATACGCCTTCCTTAAATCAACTTGAATAAGGCATCTCGGGGATATCCTCTTCCTCTCATAAGATTTCAAGATTTCTTGTACAAGGAATATATTATCGCTAAGTAGTCTACCTCCCACAAAAGCCGCTTGCTCCTTAGCAATGATATCTTCAAGAATAGGGGCCAATCGAGAAGAAAGTATCTTAGAAATCACTTTGTAAGTAACATTACAAAGAGAGATCGGTCGGTAATCCCCCACATCGGTAGCATGAATCCCCTTCGGAATTAAAGTGATGCTTGTATGATTCCATTGTTTCAAAAGTCTTCCGGAACTAAAAAACTCAAGGCAAGCTTTAGTAAGGTCTTCACCCACAATATGCCAAGATTTCTTAAAGAAAGCCGCATTAAACCCATCCGGCCCCGGAGCTTTGTTATCACCAATATCAAATAGAGCATTTTTTACCTCCTCGGGAGAAACATCTACACACAAAGCATCTCCTTGTTCCCTAGAAACCACCAAGCCACTAGCGATAACTCCTTCATCAATTTTCCTCCTCCTACCAACGGTACCAAACAAGCCTTTATAGAAGGAAATAAAAGCTTCCGCCACCTCATTAGTAGAAGAGGTTACAACTCCATTATGATCTTTGACGGATGCTATAAAATTCTTTTTCTTGTTCCTTTTGATAATGGAATGGAAGAATTTGGAATTTCGATCACTTTCAAGAATATATCTTCCTTTGGCCAATTGAGCAAAAAAAGTTCTCTCCGCTTCACCAAGCATCCAAGCTACCCTCCTAGCTTCCTTCAACCTTTCGGGAATGGTCTCATCATCGGAATTAGAATCCCAATACATTTGCAAAGATTCAAGTTCTTCCTTAGCCTTTGATGCTCTACTAGAGATGTGAGAAAAGTGGTGTTTATTGAGCATCTTAAGCGGTACCTTCAAAGCTTTAAGTTTTTTTGCAAGGATAAATTGTGCCGTTCCATCACGATTAAGATTCCACACCGAGGATATGAGAGAGTCATAATCCTCATGTTTGATCCACATGTTAGAGAATTTAAAGGGAGGGTGACCGGTATTCTTCTTCTCCCCCCATGAAGCTATACAAGGAGAGTGGTCGGACCCCATTCCCATAGGCAAAAATTGAACCTCCATGACTTGGTCATCTTGGAGCAAGCGATCATTCCCCATCGCCCTATCAATCTTTGATAAAATGCCTCTACTTGTCCAAGTATAGTAGCATCCACTAGAAGGTAGATCTTCCACACCCAACAAGTCACAACATTCCCGAAAGTCTTTAATTTCATAATTGGTAATAGCATTACCATTAGCCTTGTCACCAAAATTTAAGTAGGCATTAAAGTCCCCAAAAAGCGCCCAAGGTTCATTTAAATGCTCCCCAAATTCAACTAAATTTTTCCAAAGTGGTCTATGATCCACAATAGGTACATGACCATATATAAAGCTCACAAAAAGAGAGGTGTATGATACCTTGCAAGTCACACAAATGTGGATAACTTGCTCATGGGTGGAAATAATTTCAACGTTCACGGTGTTAGGATTCCACAAAACGACGATCCTTCCTCCTTTCGTAGTGCCGAAGTTATGAGAATACCCCCATCCTTGAAATTTAGTAGTCATCAACCTCTTGAGCTTCTCTTCATTGAGCTTTGTCTCCATTAAGCCTCCAACATCCACCTTATGTCTTTGCAATAACTCCCTCAACCCATTGTGTTTGAGAGCATCATGGAAGCCTCTCACATTCCAACTAAGAAAAATCATTGATTAATGGGTACGGGATTAGGATCCCTAGATCTGCTCCGACTCTTGTCTCTCTTTTTTTTTCCAATGTTAGGAACAACAACATCATCCAAAATTGGCACTGCTGAAGCAGTAGACTCAGCAAGCTTCAGAATCTGCACTGATGAAGCCGTAGGCAGATTATCATCCATATTCCCTTTAGGAATATTTTTGAATTTGTCCTCGAACCTCCTTGGCGAAGTCTTCCCGTACCTCGAACCTTGTCCACTTCCTCGACTAAGATCTTGTCTCCCGTCTCGATCTTGGTCTCGGTTTCGGTCTCCCCCACTCTTGGCTTGCTGCCTTGTTTGCGGGGTTGATCTCGAACGCTCGTCCCACGAATACTCGTTGAGACTTTCAACCACGGCTATGGCTTCGTCTAGATCGCGAACGTTGCCTCGGTCTAGCTCTAGCTTCGCCCAAGTCTTTAGGCCATCCTTGAACATAAAGAAGGACTCTTCCGTTCCCAAATTCGGAATTTTTTGCATAAGCTCCGAGAATTCACTTACGTACTCGCCCACCTTTTTGTCTAAGCCGCCTAAGTTTGGAACGTGCTGCCCCCACTGCACTTTCCGGATAGAATTGACGCTTCAACTCGCGCCGGAAATCTTACCACGTTGACACAATCGTGCCCCCACGACGTGCCTCTTCTTGCGAAGATTGGGTTAAGTTCAGCCATTCCTAGGCTTTCCCCTATCCTTTTGAGTCGGTTAAGGACGGAAAGAAAGATCAGTCTCCAGTAAGGTTTTGGTTAAAGCTTAAGACGGGCACCCCCGCCGGCATTCCTTCTCCCCCTCTCATGGTCATTCTATCGAAAGAAGGGCTCAAAGGGGAAGCTTTGGTCTCTCAAGCATAGTTTGCTAGGCTATGCGAACATGATCTTCCTGTCACTAAAGAAACTGAATCTTCGCGGTATCCAACGAGGTCTGTGACAACTCAATCTTCACGTCTATTCTAGAAAGGCATCCTTATAGATGAGAAATCGATCGTTCACGTAGTTCTTCATTCTTCTCTTTCTCTCACAGGAGAGAAGGCTAGCCCTCCCGGACCGTGCGGAAGCCCCGACCAGTCTTCTTCGCCATGTTGAGGAGGAACTTCTTCACCTTTTCAACATCGGCAAAACAAAGACAAGATGTGAAGCTCAGTTCCGGGGCTGGCTAGACCCACTTGCTCCACGAGAGGGGGAGACTACGGTGGGCTTGCTTCTGTAAAGGCCTTTTAAGCCGCCTTCAAATTGAGCATTTCAATGGAGGGGAACACAAACCTTTTCTCTTCAAAACAGAGAAGGAGAAGGCTCTATTCAATTATGTGGGAGTACGTAGTTCTAACCTGATCGTCTTCAACCTTAGATACGAGATTGGAACCAGAGAGAGATGCTGAAACCATCAAAGACGATGACAGAGACTGGCAGCTAGGGATTGAGTAGGGGAGAACCGGCGCTACAAGCCCATTACCTTCATGACTTCTTTCCCTCTTCCATCAAGCAGAAGGCTAGTTGAAGGAAACCGGCACCGGCATAGAATGGAATGTGTGAAGCATAACGCTAGCCTGACAGTGAAAGAAGAGTGATTGACAGGTCGGGTTCATGCCCGAAGAAAGAGGCCAGCGACGGAACTAATCTTCTTTTGAAGCTCACATACGGAAATGGAAGAGGGTGGGGTTGTAGCGGAGATCGCCTCAGGGAAAACACTAGTCTAGTAGGCTACGACATCACTCATCTGCGCTGACACATGCCTTTACCGAACGCAGGTAACTTCAAATCCTATTGAATCCGCTCTTGGGAATAGAAGGGGAATGAGGGCAATTTGCCTTCTTATATAGAAGAGGCTTCTCGAGATCCTAATCCTAACTCGAAGGAAGAGGGGATTAAGGGGGCAAAGAAAGAGGTTATTAGAGAGCTGGTGGAAGGCTCAAGACAGAAGGAATTTACATATAAGAAGAAGGATCTCATGTCATGGTTCTTGTTCAAGAATCGGGATAGATCCCTTTCTTTTAAAGCAGTGTCTTATAGTTGAGGTGGTTCTACTCTCATATCTCCAGGCATCGCTCTTTCCTTTGTCCTTCCCCCCGTGTTTTTTCCCTTTAACTATTACCCCCAATCCGAAGCACCCCTTTTCCATTCATAGATCAATAAACTTTACAATCTTTATGCAGCGCGCTACCTCGAGCGTAGGCCATTCTTGATACATCAAATCGTGTTATTGATGCGATGATGAGAATCCATGGTAGGTCCTTCTTTCTGTCTTTTTCTCGATGTCAGATCAGGACTCGCAGAAAGAACTTCTGTGAGATTCTGTTGAAAAACCCACTCCAGTCTCTGCCCTTGTTCCTTCAGCACATGGGCCCTCAGTGTCTTTGGCACAACTTATGCAGATCTAAAGGTCTCCCAGATTGGAGGCTCCACTCTCTCGACTAGACATGCCACCACTGCGCTGTCTACCTCGGCTGACCGCACAGGTCTTTCTGGGCCCTCCTAGATCCTTGACTCCGGTCTCTCTATTCATGCCTCATGCTCACCCTTGCAAAAGCCACTTCAGATAGTCGACTGCATATGGATCTCCATTCTCTGTGTCTCACCACGGAGCCATTACCGCCACTGGCCGGTTTTTTGTTCTCTCTCTTTTACATATTCCTAAGTTGTCTATGAATTTCTTTTTCTGTTAGCCAGCTTACCGATCATGACTGCACTCTCTCATTTTATGCTTCTTCTTGCTCCGTACAGGATCGTCATACCAGCGCCCTCATTGGTCATGGTCGTAAGCGTGGGGGGGCTCAATTACATGGACTGTGCCTTCTTCTTTGGTTAATCTATGACACCGGGGGCTTGGTCATCTGTCCTCGTGATCGTTTGAGTACTTTAGTTCGTAGTGGTGTCCTAGGTAGTGTCCCTGTGTCGGAGTTGTCTCCATGGCCAGTAAACTGGGAAAACAGTTGGCCCTACCTTCTCCCTCTAGTACGTCTGTTTCTGCTTCTCTTTTTGATTTAGTGCACTCTTCTGTCTGGGGTCCTGCCTGATAGCGGAACCCTTATGTGACATGGTCGAATAGAAATCAGTCTTGGATGCTCTCCGTTTGTACTTGGATGCCAATTGGGATTGGTGGATGAGAATGTTGCCTGGCAACTTCTTTCTCATTGCTTTCCCTTCTAGGGATCTTGCTCGACGAGCTTTCTCTCAGGAGTTCATGCATGTGGGCCGTACTACAGTTCAGCTTTTGGAGTGGAGTTTGAAGCCTTCCCCCTGGAGACTCTCAGACAATGGATTGGTATCAGCGGTCTGCCTGTTCACTGTTGGGATTCCACTTCCTGAAGCGAAGTGGTGTCAAGCTTGCTTCAAGCCCTGGTAGCTATTAATGAAGAGACATTCAACCTGGATGATCCTGCAAAAAACCAGTTCACAGCAGTGGCTGGGAACAAGTAAATACAGAAGGGTAGTGGATTGAAGGACCTCGAAAGCCCAAAAGAGTTGTTATCTTGCTCATTCTCGGCTTCTTTCTGCAGGGGGAAAGATTCATTAAAGAAAGCGCTTCGCCCGGCTATAAGCCAGAACTCTGGGAAGCGTAGTGCTTAGCTTAGGAAGCACTCAATTTCATCCTTCTTCCCCTCTGCCAATTATTCACTGAAAACTACAACTAGGAAGCATAACCCTCGGGATCAATTTCTTTGTTTTCTGACCTTGATTACACCTTGTTGGCACCCCTTCGCCATAACATCAAGTCCAATATGATCGGAAATGCAAATCTTTAGCTCTACTAAATGAGTTAGTCTTGGCTTCTTCTTCCTTTATGGAGACAGGGCAAGAGCCCATACTTGGAGAACGAATTCATACGTAAGATGCCCAGTTGGATCACTAATTCGTTGCTAGATCTCTGCTCTAGAAAGGGACTTTCTCCCACTTCTTAATCTTTCGTTCGACCTACCTGGAGAGCTCAGTCTCTGAAGCTTCCGAAAAGGGGTTCCTAACCGGGGCACGAGACGTTGTACCTTTCTTCAAAGAGTGCCCCTAGCTGCGATCCATGCACAAGAGGGTTCCGTTCGGATAGACACGGCAGTTGACACACTACTAAAGGCCACTTTGATTGTGATATAATTTATAGATCCGCTGTCTAGTAGCGTGACGTGCTATGATCGGCATCAAATGCAGGACTAGAACCCCACTTCTTTTAGAAATCTTCCTAATCACATTTCGTCGCCCTATCTTAAAGGCTCTCGCTTTCAGTACAATTAACCATGGAATTGGATCCTCGGAGAATAGAGCTTATGAGTCTCTTTTCCTGGCCTCACTAGGTATGAAAAAAGACCACGGTCATTCCCAAGTGGATGCTAAGATAGCAATTGAGTTAGCCCACAGGGATAGACAGTTGGCTAGTCTCATGACCCAAATGGAGGGGCTGGTCGCTCCATTTTCTCAAGAAAGACAGACTCACCAATAGCCAAACGCACAGTTTCCGGTCCTATTCTTACTGACTTTCTCCTCGCCCGAAGGTCACTTCACTCTTTATAGCAAGGAGCCAAAGAGCTGACCTAAAAGCAGAAGCTGCCTACATGGCCTCAGAAAGACTTAGTAAACCACTGGCCGAATCCGTTTCGCAGCAGGGAGTATACCTCAATCTACCTGGGCTAAATCGATTCCTCTTGGCTTGATTCAAAAATCCTCTCAGAAGCCCGTGTATATAGTGTATATAAGTCAAAGATGTGACTTTCACAGGTCCGATTGCTCTTTGCCGTCAAATGGAAAGTTAGCTCATAGGGCTGGCGCTGGTACTCTGCGGAAGATGCGTGAATTGGCCTGCTGAACCGATCTTGCTTAGGGCGGGTGACCATCTTATGATTGAAGATAAGCACCGAAAGTCAGAGAAGTGAGGCGTTCGGAACCTATTCTAGTATAGGCCCAGAAAACCTGACCAAAAGATAGCTAAGTTCCCGTCACGAACCTTACTTCGGGCTGATCCGCTGAGAAAAGACGGTCAGGCAAAGAGAAAGTCCCACTTTTCGTTAAGATGAATCTAAGATATTGAAGAGTCAAGGTTTCCAAGGAGCACGGATGAGGCGAAGCATCGATCCAACTACATACCAACGGAAAGCCATTACGGGCGGTCGTATCCCATCGTATTCACGTATCAATGCGTAAGTGGGAATAGAATAGTTGCGTCGTTGCGCCTAAAGTCTTATGGCCGAAGGTCTCCGGTGCGTCGTCAGACCCTACTGGTATACAACCACACCGTGCTCTAGGTTGGTTAAGCCTATGAGCATCAACAAGGAAGTCTGTGCCAGAGATCCCTCCACACAAGATGACGTGATGAACCATCTTGTGGTCCTCGAGTATAGGAACTCGAGTTGACAGACCTATCCGAGCAACCTCATCGTACCGGAAGTTGCTTCGCTCCCCAACTCGTTTCAGTCAACTGATGCCATGGGTCATTCCCTTGTTTACGAAACTGGGCTATTCAAAGCATCGAGAAAGAAGAGTGGCCTTCCCGGTTTCTCAGGACTCTACCTATTTGGTTGATTCTTGCCCTGGGCTTCACTCCCTTAATCCCGTTCCTTCGCTCTCCTCTTCCTTCTAGGCGGCATAAACTTCTGTAAATCAAATAGAAAGAAAAACTCACGAAGAACGGGAAGGTTGTACCTAAGCCTAAGGGCTGGCTGGCCTTGACTGGCCCTCTGCGAGCTACCAGATCTAATGCACCATTCTTCGGCCCGATGTACCAGATCGTCTTGTCTTTCTCTTCGGCAGGAGCTTTGATTTGAGCTCTTCTTCCTTTTCTTTCAATGGGAGCTGGGTTCAGTGTGACCTCTCCTCTTCTTGTGAGCATGAAACCATCAAGAGTCAAAGCGGAGACAAGGCTAATCGTGATGTCTGACTATATTCTAATGGAGACCCGCCTCGCTGACTTTCAGCTGGGTTGCCAATGTTCGAAGATCTGTAGTTTCGATAGCAATTCCTCTTTCTCCTTCGGATCCTCGCTCAACCTCACCCCAGGGAGAAAGCGAGTTCTGACTCGCTTCGCACCTACTTTCACATACAGCCAAAGAAAGAGAGTATGCTATAATGGTCTGCATCTGCTAACTAGCTACTAGAAAGGTAGGCACTTCTCTCATTCCTAACTTAGTCTTTCATGTCGGGCCGGGCTTTAGTTAGTTCACGAGTTAGCAAGATCAATAGGGAAAGAGCGGACGGTTGCGGTTGCCGCTGCATAGCTTCCTGTCGGAGAGGAATGCCAAATACAAGACTAGCTCATATGTCGCTTCCGGCTATCAACTCAAAGTTGAGGTCTCGCTGCATACTTCTCTAGTGCGGGCTGTTCACGCCTCCGCTGCCATTTCTTATGTTGGAGTCAGGCCACGGAATGAAGGCGGACGAAGGACGGTAGCTCAGTAACGAAAGGTAGTGGAGTGAGCCTCGGGATAAGCAGTTCTTCCTCACGTCATCTATCTATTATGTTCTTTCTTCTCAACTCATTCTTCTAACCTTCTCTGCTCTGCTCTCCTTGACTTTCTTCTTTCTCCTGAACTGCCTTACCTGTCTTTGAAGAATGCTTCGCACCGCACCTGACCTCCCTTCCCCTGGAACCGGGGACTACTAAGAACACTTTCACACTGACTCCTTCTATCTATCTTTCTTGGCTCACTGCCCGCCATAGCTGAACCCATAACTCGTTAAAAAAGAGACTCCTGCGGACCGTCGCTGAATCTTGACTTAGCTTAGGAACATTGATTTGAACTCGAGTACCGATACTCAACCACAAGTAGAGTAAGAAAGGTTAGTTTCGCTTTCATGCTACTGAGCCTGCTCTGCTAACAAGCTACCTATTTAAAGTGAGAAAAGAAGTTGACTAGCTCACGTACTAGAGTATGAACACCCTTTCTCTCCTTCTGTGAGCTACCGTTCTAAAAGAAGTTTCTCTTTCTTCGTCTTCCTTCACTGCCTTTGTAGAAGTACTTCTCGATCAAATAGAATATGAATCTTTCCACTACGCTACGGAACCCGCCTTGTAGGATCTTTACCTCAAACAAGTGAGAAAATCTATCCAAGAGCTTCGCTTTAGCGACTACGTACCTGACTGAACGACGGAACTCAACTAGAAGCTTCGTGGGCCCGCTCTCATCCCTTCGCACCGCTTCGTTGCCCCAGGACTGCTTGAAAGGGGGGATTCTTCCTAAGAAAGAGGGGAGTGCCCGCTTTTCAATTGAATCAACAATTTCATTGTTGCCTCGAAAAGATAAGATTCGCTTTCCTTCAGCGGAAAGAAGTCAAATCCTGTTTCAGACTTAGATTCTTCTTCTGCGAGCTACGTTACCTATTTAATATCCTTCACTTCGATATTGATCTTTCTTGCGGGTCAGTCTATCTCGATTCATTTTCAAGCGGTAAGATTGAACACCCTTTTCTAGTTAGCTCATCACCGGGATCAGAACCAAGCGGCTGAGCCTTCCTTTCACTCCTCACTCAGTTAAGAAACTCACTGCCTCACTCCAGAACTCGAGCAAGAACTTTGACCTCATTTGCAAGTGGAATTGAACAAAACGGGCTAAAAGCAACCTTCGCCATCGCCTGAGACGGATGGGTCCTCCCTTACCGCTCCGTGGGGAAGCAGAGCTACAAGGGTCCGAAGTCAGAAATGACCTTAACTAAAGCATTGAACGAGAGTACCTTCCCCCACCTTCCTCTCTCATTCCTCTGTATGATCGAGTTAGAGGGAGCGTAGCTAACTTCTGTGAGCTACGGGCTTCTCCCTCTTTCTCCTTCAGCTGCTAACCTTTCTTCTTTCTCCTGAACTTCGAGAATCAGAGTTTCATAAGAGGAGGGCTCTACCCCCGCTTACCTGAACCTTTTTCTCGTGATTAAATCACTTGATTGGCTCACAACCTGGAGTGAGATTTATGACTTGACTGGGTACAATTACATTGCCTACTTCTCCTTCGCTGCGCTCCTAGACTGCTTGAAAGCGGGAAAGAAGCAACCTGAGACTGTTCCCGGGTGAGCTACTTAGACTGATAGAGAAACTTTCTCCATAACTGCCTTCTAGTACTTTTGTTTCAATTGATGGACGACTTGGCCCTGTAGACTGAATTCACGCTTTCAATACATTGAAAGAACTAATCACACCTTTCCGATCGCATGTGTAGCAGCATCTCAATAGCGATCGTACCGCCTTCCGGGCCCAGCTACTGAGGTAAGGGGCAAAGGATCCACTTGATGAATAACCATCCGATAGAGAATCCCACCCGGCCCAGCTATCGTAATGCGTCCCGATGCCCTGAACCTTCTTAAGTGAGGAAGGGCGAGTAACGAAGAAAGAAGCGCCAGCAGCTAATTATGCCTATGCAAGGACTGCTAATGCTGGATCTACTACAGGCTCTTCTATTTGTAGTGCTGGTGCATAGGTAGGTTGTGCCGGTGAAAGGCGGTTGCTCTTATGGTCCACCCGACTTGGTCTTCGATCAGTTGTTTCTTTAGGATGTTGTTTAGAAAGACTACTTAGTCCGCTTACTTTGCCCTTTTCGCATCTGCCCGAGTGTAGAACTGGTCTTCCTCTTCGCTTTGATTCATCTTGGAACGAAATTTCCCTTTCGCCGGGTTTTTTGTTGAAGCAAAGATCCGTAGCCGTATGGGTTATCCGGTGCAAGAAAGAACTGATGAGTTCCCTCAAAAAAAGACATACCGAAACGACCTCTAACGCGTCCGTAGGCTTCGACTCTCTTTCTTTCTCTCTCTAGTCTGTCTTTGCCGTCCCAAGGAAGTGCGTTGATCCTTGGTCCGAGTTGTCCTCTAGTAAGGAGGTGTATACCTGTGTTAGCTTTCGGATTGGCTTAGCTTAGTGTCAAAAAAGTCACTCGTCGGGCACTCGGACGGTCTCGCAGTGACCCTGGTGTACCTGGTGGAGTTGCAGACCCGGCTTTTACTGATACAGGAGCCCTCTCAATATCAATCTAAGGCTTTCAGCCCTCAACTTGCTCCTTTGGTTGCTTCTTTAATAAGAAAGTCAGACATCAAGATCAAGCTTTTCTTTCCCCTTGCTTTCTTTGATGATTTCAGGGCAATTCAAGTCTCTGTATATTCGAGAGCATACGTACTGGGGCATGAACCTCTCCCTACCCGGGTCGAGTGGAATTGAATTCCGCCCCCGGCTAGCCTAGATAGTGGTCACTTTGATCGCTAATCCAGTCTCTACTGGTTTGGCTACTAAAGAAAGAAAGAGTGTAGATAGTGGCCTTTTGCTCCATCCGGGCCGCTCCTGTGGCTGTCCTTCCTAGTCAATCAATTCAGCCGACTGACCTCAAGAAAGAATGTTCGAAAAAAGACAGGGTCTCATTCTTCCCCAACTCTCCCTCTTGGGCAAAAAGCGTTCGTTCTCTCCTTACTCTAATAAGCAAGTGAACTACCCTCTTCTATCAGTCCCATATTCCGGATCAAAGAAGTCAACTCCTTCGCCCCTACCCTTGAGTTTGACCATTTCCGCTTCCTTCTATTGAGAGAATGCCAAGCAACCTCTGCTTATCAACTACTCCCAAACCTCTTCTTAGAGCTAGCCTCAACCCTAGGAATAGCAAAGATCTTCTACCCTTTCGCCTACTGCCTGAAAGTAGTGCCTGTAATATAAATTTCTAGTTCAATAGCATAATCCTATCCTGCTAGTCCTACTTTGCTCAATGAATTTCCTCTTATACCTTGTATTGAATGACTAGCTGCTAAACGCCCTACTTCGAGTACTGGATTGACTTTCTACACCTATTGCTTGAGCTGTAAAAGGACCCTTAACAATCTTCCAGAGCGAGCTCCTGCCTCTCTTTGCTTTTCGACCTCACCCAAGCGAGAGCGCTTTCAATCTTTCACTTCTCCTCCCATTCATTTCTTGCCCGTGTCACCGAATCCGTTGGTTTAGAGACTTCCAGGATTCCTTGGAAGGAACCACGGAGTTCTGTACTGAATTTAGTTCTTTTAGTAAAAGCCGGTTCTTCGCCATATTGAGATATAGATATAGATACAATTCATAAAGAGCTCTTTCTTCTTAATGTGTTACCAGACCTAACTTAATGCCGTCAAACTCTTATATTCATCCACTTCGCATTCAGAAAAGTTCTGAAAGTTCTGTAAGGTTCTTAGTAACCAAGACCTCTAGGAGAAAGCCAGTTGCTTGAAAAGACCCGAGCACAAAACCATTGAATCTCTTATTAAAACACCATTTTGACGGATCCCCCTGAATAAAGGCTTGAAAGACCTAGCTTCTGTGTCCATAAAATGACCATCCCCAGCAACCAATTATTGAGGAGGAATAAAAAAAAAGATCAATAGACAGATCGGGGTCTTCCCCATCAGCCAATACTC
Organism: Vinca major; assembly: GCA_028566175.1. NCBI lineage: Eukaryota > Viridiplantae > Streptophyta > Magnoliopsida > Gentianales > Apocynaceae > Vinca > Vinca major. The sequence goes on from JAOWBF010240113.1 coordinate 21,882, forward strand.
CAACTAATGCTACTGCTGCTTCCTAGACAAAGGTTGGCGGCACCTGCCCCTCTTTCTCATTCCTCTGCTTCTGATTCCGAAGATTAAGGGGTCGTGGCACACTGCAACCATATCGAGTATAGCCAATTGGTACCGGTTGGCTCGGAGTGGTCAGTGGTACCGAGATTGAGGGTTCAGCATCACGATAGACTGAGAATATACCAGCGGATTCCTTTATACCCGAGATTCCCCTCTAATTCCACAATGAAAGCACCTCTAGCCTCCCTTTCTAAACTTTGGGATATGCCAGCTTCAAGGCTGCTTCTTTTAGCTGGTAGCTTTAGCTTTCCTGAAGTTCTTCCTTTCTTTGATTTGGTGCTTGCTTACTTAGACTATCCACCTGTCGAAAGATGTCAAAAGGGGATTTCCTAGAATTTAAAACTGCCCTGTCAATTGGCTTAGGAATCCCCCGGTCCGTCTCCATGCTAGAATTGGTTCTTTCGCGCGTATTCGCCCGTTGACTGTATCGAACAATAAAAGAATCCCTTCAATTGGTATTCGCCCTATAAGGTTGCAAGTTTATATAGGCTGAATTTCCTTCTTTCTTTTGACCTGGAAGTTTGTGAACATGGCTCGATTGGCATAGCTTCCGAGTGCTCGAGGACTTTCTTGTCTGCAGCTTAGTTAGGGATAGGGCTGTGAGCCTGTCCTCGCGCCGCTGCTGATGCTGATAAGAAAGGTGAAAGCTCCTGCCTAGGCTGCTTTGTAGGCTCCTGCTTCTGAGGACGACGGTGGTGATGGAGCTGGTTGAAAGCAATGTTGGTGAAAGAAGTCAAGCACAAGTAGGAGCCAAGAATCAGTGAGATGAGCAGGAGAGGTGTATAGCAAGGCTAACTGCAAAACAAAAGGAATTGATAGCTGATAGTCCAAGTGAACACAGGAAATCGGCCTCCCTCTGTCTCTTTTCTAGCCGAATTCGTCTTCCTCCCTACGGCCCGCTCATTCGGTGAATTAGGTACTTCTCTCATCTTATTCTATCCTGTTTTTATCATCTAGCACGAGAGGAGCCTACCAAAGCTAGTCTAGCTAGTAAGTGGGAAAAACCAAATCAGTACAGTAGCAATTCGCTTTCAAGTATGCGAGTATAGGATACGGAAGAAGACGTACGCAAACTTCATTCTTCCTTTTTTCTTTATAGAGAAGCGGGGTGAGAGATGCCAATAATTCACAGTCTTCCTTATCAAGGTACTCTC
>JAOWBF010240693.1:0-13085 GCA_028566175.1 Vinca major
GCTCATTTCGTCGCGTGGATACTGGTAGGGAGCAATTCCGCAAGGGAAGGCTCTTTGGTGGCAGCAACAGTACACATTCGAAAAAACAAAATCTTTAGCCGAAAAACGTAAGTCTTTTTCGTATTTTTCGATTCCTATGGTATGAGCGGATCCTTTAGGGGAAGACTCATGGGTGTTTAGAACGACTTTCTGCCATGAATCCCTTCAAAAGGGAGTAATTATAACAGTGTAAAAATATGCCACCTCAGTCAACTGATCGACCGGCCTAAAAACTTCAACTAGCTTCGGTCGACCGAGATTTCACTTCGGTCGTCTGAAATCTGGGTAGTAGCAAAATTCCATTTTCCATAACATGATCGGTATGTCGAGAACCCTTTCTGGTCGGCAGGGCCTTTTCCAGAAAAATGAAAAAAAAAACACAAACAAAACTTCGTTATGCGATTGGTTTAACACTTAAATGAATTCCTAGAGGTTGTTCAAAGGTAAAAACATCTTATGACTTGCATTATTTGACAACTAATAACACGATAACACATAATCAAAGCACGTGCGTTCTCATGATAGGATCTGATACCATTGAATTGAAGAAATTAGAATCCCCACAGAATTGTAGAGGAAATAAAATTGGGATTCTGTTCCTTTATAGGATCTTTTACAAGAAATAACCAGTACCATGTGAATAGGAATATTACCTTTATTCTAACACAAGGAACAAAAAATATACCCAAATTTTGCTACTTTGAATCACCAATGGCAGCGTGTCAAACTTTCGTCTCTACCGGTATCCACACAATCAACCTAAAACTTGTTTGCCGAGTCTCTGATGCTATTCATGAGTGCGTCGAAGCTTGAAGACGATTTCGGGAGCTTCGATATATAGGTTAAGTACAAAATCCCGAAAAAACAAACAAGAAAAACTAAAACGTTTTCATACGAAATGCCTTGCCGAAAACATAAATAAGTTCAAAAGATATGCTCATTCTTATAAGGCATGCACGAAAATGTTTTCATATGAAATGCCTTGTATTTTCAAAACCTTGTTTTGATCCTTAGACCAACTTTGTTAAAATATTTTTGAAAAGGTATTTCATAGGTTTGCATAAGCCAAAATGTGTTTTCATAAGTTAGATAGCATTTGATTTGAGACTTAGTGTTAAAAACTACTTTTGAACCTTCACCTAGGTCAACCGAAATGAAATCTTAGATGACCGATCTTCTTGGTAAGGTGGACCAAAGTGACTCACTTCACTTAGTTTTTTAAATACCTTTGTACTCCAACGACTATATTGTTCGGTCGACCTCAGTCCTACTTCGGACGACTGAGATTTTTTATTTGGTAGACTGAGATATTTGTTAGGTCGACCGAAGGTATGCATTCAATATCCTCTCTTTCAAACAAGCATTCGTTACTCACTTATTACACTTTGATGGGCTAAACAAGAGTTATCAAAATCATTTGAGCTTATAAAGTTCTCTGCTTACACTTGTAACAAATTCATCACATTAAGGTGATATATTGGTTATATTTTTTCACCTTTCTTTGTGAGTATGGAAAATTCTTAGTGAATTTGTTCTCTGTGAGACTTGTAATAGCTATTTGTGAGTTAGACTCTTTGTGGGCTTATGAAGTGGTTGGGAGTAAAATTCTTTGTGCCACTTGTGTAATATATGTTTGATATATGTTTGATCCCGTCTTCATTAAGTTGAAAAGGGAAGTTAGTGTGTTTTTGAAATCCTTGGGTTAGTCTCAAGGTAGTGGACGTAGATTCTTAGTGAGTCGAACCACCATAAATAGCTTGTCTTTGATGTCTCTTTCTGGCTTTAATATATTATTTTTGTTTACCTCTTTTTTCTTTATTTTGAAGAAAGTTTTAAAAGTTTACAAAAACATATTTTGCCCCCTTAGGTTTTCATTTGATATCAGAGCCTTGTCTTCTCTTTTTGGTTTAATAACCTTGTAGGGAAGATCTATGGGTAGCATTCAACTCCTGCTTATTTGGAGGGGTGAACAAACTACAATTTTTTGGAAGAATCATTTTTGTATCTATGTTTGTTCCATTAACTTTGAGTTGTGGAGTGTGATTGAAGATGGACCTTATGTTCATATGAAAGATGAGAATGGTGTTAGAGTCGAAAAGGCAAAACATGAGTTTTCCGAATTCGAAGTTAAAAAGATGACCATGAACTTCCAAGCTATGAATATCATTAGTTGTGCTCTTCATCAAAATGATTAGAACCGTGCAAGTGAAAGTGATATGGCTCATGACATGTGGAAGACTTTTGAAGTTACTCATAAGGGTACAAATCCAGTAAAAGAGTCTAAACAAAATACACATTTGAGAGATTATGAAATGTGCTCAATGAAACCAAATGAGAATATTAGTGACATGGACACAAGATTCACCAACATCATGAATGGGCTAAACAGCTGAGATTAAAAGCTAATTCCAACTACTTCATTTAACAAATTAGCTTCAAATTATAAAATGACAACTTGTAGTAATCATCATTTTTTTTAAACAATTTCTAAAGGAGATGAGAAGAAAATTAAACAACTCTAATGTAGGAGTATTGTATTGGGAGAATGTATGTACATAAAATACCAAGAGATTAATTATTATGAAACTTCCATATGGTATATGTTATTGGGATAAACTTTCTTCTTTCTACAACTAGAGATTTTGCCTCTTTAAAAAAGTATTTGAATGTATATTTTATTAGTGAGAATGTATATACAAGAGATTAACTACCATATTGAGGAGAAACTTCCTCTTTCTGCACCTTGTAGATTCTTAGTATGTCTCCCTAAAATATATTTTTGAAAATAATATTGCTTGATGCTCATAGCACAAATATTATGTACAAGTGTTGGATATGTAATGATATGGTTTTGCATGTTGTGTATATGAAATTGTATGTGTAAAATGGTCATAATATGGATTTTTGGGTTATGGGAAATGTAACTTCATAAATAGTTTTATTTTTCTTTGAAAAAATGCACTAAATGTGCATTTTCTGCAACTACTGAGAATTACTGGCCTCTCATGGACAAAGGCCGCAAACGATGCATCTTTCGCGACGTTCGTCCGCAGAGATGTTGGGAGGTCTTGACAGTATTGCAGACGATGGAGGCAGATGATGCATCATCCGGAGCCATTGTCTGGGGTCTATCCAACTAAGTTTTTGTGATATTTCAAATCCATTTTGAAATTTATATATGTCCTTATATTTTCTAAGTTTTATATCAAGATCATTTATATTATTTTATGTTTGCAAAAGAAGTCTAAGCATGTTTAAAATTGAAATACCCGAAGGGGAGAACCTTAGAGAGGGGTGAATAAGGTTCTAAAACTTTTTCTCTTTTCTATCAAATTCTTTTCCTAAGTGATCACCTTAAAAACAAGTATGTTTATTAAGCACATAAAGGTGATTAAAGGATAGAACAACTTATGTGATTAGTGTGTTAAGATGCAAACAAAATAGGAAGTCTAAGTCAAGAGTCCTATATGCAAAGCTTGTAAGAACAAACAACACGTCACAAGACTAGCACTAAGCAAGGTACGTAAAGCTTGTAAGAACACTTAGTGCAAGTCTTATAGCCAAGCCAACGCAAGATATAACAAGCAAGTATTCTAACTCAAGATAAACAATTAAACCTCATACAATGAAGTTCATATGGAATATAAGAACAAGTACAATGTATGAACTTGAAAGTAAAGAGATAGAGTTAGAAGATCAAACAATAAGATTTAGAGTGGTTCAATCACAAAGATATACATCCACTACCTTAGGACACACCCAAGGATTTTGGGAAATTCTACTAGCTAATCTTGTGAGATATTTACACGAAAGAACAACACCAACACATGGTCTTTTTTGCACAAATGCAACCTTCCGAGGGAAAGGCCAACAAATGATCATTTTATGCACAATGCAACCCTTCTTCACCACTTGGAACGTTTTCTCTAATCTAGTCTACTATGTGAGGAGGTTTTACGAACATATCAACCGTACTTCACTTTCGGGTTCACTACTCACTCTACTTTCGGGTTCACTATCCACTCCACACAGAAGACCCAAAACCACCACTTTCACAAACAAGACTCACCACTAAACCCTTTCAAAGAAAGATTAGCATGAACAAATGAGACATTTACAAAATATGTATATGAAGGGCCTTTTATTGTCTTGCTTGAAGATTAAAAATAAGCCTTAAAGGCTATTTATAGAGGCAAAATCACAAGGAAATTGAGTTACAACGGCTATATTTTTGCTTTGACAAGACAACTCTGGTCGACCGAACCAAAATGCAGGTCGTCCGGGGTGCTTCTGAAGTATAATAAAAGGCCTCTGGACAGATCTTGGTCGATCGCAATGGGTGGTACGATTTTTCGAATCAAAGGTTCGGTCGATCGACCTATAGCATGGCCGTCCGAGATATTATAGCAGTTGGAGTTGTGGAACCTTCAAAATAGTCTAATGTTCTCAAACTCATGTCTATGTGTTTTCAAAGTCTTTTAAAACAAGTTTAAGGACTTAAGCATTAACAAAACACTAACATATGTTTTCCAAAACGTTTTTAAAGGTTAAATCAAAGTATGGAAGATGGTTTTGAAAACATGCAATAGTATGAGCTTTACATACTATAAACTAGTAATCTCAAAGTAAGGTTAGTCATAAGGATATACCTATATAGCATAGACTAATATTCTTGGGTCTTCATGTCTTCAAGATGAATTCTTCTCTGAGTTTTGACTTAAGACCTTTATCAACCTCTTCAATTGTGATGTATTCCTTTGTAATCTTCAAGTTGTAGAACCATGGAATTCATCACTTCAAGGTTAAGATCCTACTTGATGAAGATATTCAATGTGATGTAGAGTAGCTCTTAACACTTGATCTTCCTTCTTCTTGACATTACAACTACTTCCAAGGCTTGTAGATATACTTCAAGCTTGTGCATGGAGTCTTGCAATGTGTAGCTTCTTCTATGTTGAATGATGATATATTTTGAGTTCCCTAGAAGTTATCTTACCATTTTCATCAATGTAAGTGTGAGTGAAATATCCTATCATTAAAACACAAGCTCACACAAACATTCGAACTACTCAATGGTTTGTTATAATCAAAACTAGATTGATCACATTAGCCATAAGATCTTACATAAATGTTTTGGGAATCGAAAAATATTTTGAGTCTAACGATGCTTCATCTCAATGGTGTTTTAACCTTACTGGGCTAGTGTAGCTCATTTCATTACTCCATTTTTGCAAATGATTATGAGGATGATATTGAAGGGCAATCGAGGTTAAGAATAACGAGTAGAAATCATGTGTAAGTTATAGATAGCTTGAACACTTAGTATGGATATTAATACTTGTAAGTTTAATCATGTGTAAGTTATGACACACACATACACACACACATATATATCTATATATATTAAGTTTCTTTGGGTTCAGTGACTCATTGGAAAATGAGGTACTGCCAGATCACCTCCAGGTTAAGAAAGATGAAAGAGAGCACATATTGACATATAAAATCAAGGATAGTCATATGGATCAAAAATGGATTAAAATCTAAGGAGATGTAGGAATACAACTTTTAAAGCACAATATCCCATCTTACCAAAAAACAAGGTTAGCTATAACAAGATGAAATCTAGTTAAAACCATAGTTAACAAAAAATATGTTGTGATACTATGTATAGGTATACAAATATTAGCACATGTATCATAATCCAAAACAAAACAAGAAGAAGTGTAAGGTTAATACTTTGAAGCACTTTCCTCTTTAAGTAAATGGTTAGCCAAAGAAGTATAACACTAAGGCATCAAGCTAACCAAGAACTGCATGAGATCAAAGTATAAGGATAAGGAAATACTTATTATATTTGATATCTCATTGGCAAATGCGGTGTTTCCAAATCACCTCCAGGTTACCAGACGTGATAGTGATACTTCATATTGTGGTAACTTTTCTTCACCTAGCATACGACATAAACCATATGCTCATATTAGAAAAAGGCCATGGTTATCATATCACCTCAATTGTTAAACATAAGAATTATGCATCTAAAACTTCATCATATAACATGCCTCATACAAGATGCACATATTGTGGGAAACATGGTGACAATGTGACAAGTTGTTATGTGAAGCATAAGGTAAAACATGGTGTTAGAACTATTTGGCGTATTAAACGTGTTTTAACTAACCCCCAAGGACCCAAGAAAGCGTGGGTACCAAAAGTCACTATTATACCTTCTTTATAGGTTCAACATGGCAAGAAGTCAATCCCGGCCAAATTGTTTCTTGATAGTGGGTGCTTAAGGCACATGACAGGAGTTGTCACTCTCATTAGAGATATGAAGCAAATCAATGATGGATTCGTCATGTGACAAACAGAAGGGAAGAATACTTGCTATTGGAAATGTCGGTAAAGACTCTTCCACTCTCATTCGACAAGTACATCTTATTGAACTTTTGAAATACAACTTGCTTAACATTAGTCAACTTTGTGGTAATGGATTTGTTGTTTCCTTTAGGAAAGTTGCATGATCTATCTTGATTCGACTACTAATGAGGTTATTTGTTGATATTCTTGTTGGTAATTTCTATATTCTAACTCTAGACGATTTGCTTGCTTGTGATATTAAATGCATGAATGTGAATGATAATGATGCTTTCCTTTGGCACCGTAGTCTTGGTCATGTTAGTATGGACCTTCTTAATAGATTATCGGGCAAAGAACTTGTGTGTGGGTTGCCAATGAGGACCTCTTGAACTTCTTTACTTAGATATTTTTGGATCAATGAGGACCAATAGCCTTGATGGTAAGAGGTATACATTTGTTATAGTAGATGACTTTTCAAGATTTACTTGGGTACTTTTCTTTCTCAAAAAAGATTCATTTGAAGAATTCTCAAACCTTTTCAAGGAGGTCCAAAACTCACTTGACTTAAAATTGATATCCATGATAAAGGACGAGAATTCAATAACCTAAGTTTTGAAACTTTTGTAATGAAAATGGCATTCACCATAATTTTTCGGCCGCTAGAACTACTCAACAAAACGGTGCAGTTGACGAAGAATCTAGTTCAACACTCTAGGATTAAGCACCACTTTATACGTGATCATTTTACCAATGGTGATGTTTGTATTGATTTTGTGTGTACCAGTGATAAAGTTGCTGATATTTTTATTAAACCTTTATGTTGTGAAAGATTTGATTACCTAATGCACTGCCTAGGAACCACAAGGTTTCAAAATTGATGTACGTGTTGGGTTTTGTAGGAAAATATAGGGGAATCCCGGTTGACCTCAATAAGGGTTTGGTCGATCAGAGTTATAGTAAATTTTACAAGGAAAATTTTGAGGCAGTTCTATCGACTGAATATAAACAGTGGGCATATCATTTTACTTTGAATGATGTCCGGACAACCTTAGAAAGCCCAATCATCCACAAACCTTAATTTCAAAAACAAATCATCCTTTTATCTCACTGTGAAGACAAATCAGCCACCATCCAAACCACAAAAACAAGCACCAAAGAAAAATCCACCAAAAAGACAACCACTAAAAAGAACCTTAAGAAAGGAAATTAGCATTCAAGAAGGAGCGAATCCCACTCTAAAGAAATGAAGACTATTGCTCGGAAAGGAAAAGGGAAGAAATAAGTCGAAAAATGGAGTGATGAGTCGGCAACCGAATCTTACTATGAGATACTCCTATCACGATCATAAAAATCAAACTTTCAATAGGAATCGTCAAATTTCACCACTACAAAGGTAACATCTTGATTCTACAGCGATGAACCTAAGAAATTGTTTGATTCTTTGTAAAAGAACAAGAAGGGGGATGTTGCCCGGGAATATAAAAGTATGATAAGACTTTTAGGAAAGGTATAGATAGCATTTTTGACATGTTTAGTGTTGTGGGGTAGTTAAATTTGTTTAACCACGATTGTGAGTACTACCCCCACAATGATATATGAATTTAGGGCAAACATTAGAAAAAGGGTATGCAAAATGATGGTGACTTTTGGCATACCTTAAGTATAAATAGTGAAGAGTTTAGCTTTTCGGAAGCTATGCTTTGTGATGTTTTTGGGGTAGAATTTTCTAAAGATGCTATTAAGCACTATGACAATTTTGAGTGTCCCCGAGGAAGATATTTTGGACTTGAATAGTTTTAGAAAAAAACTTAAAGATTGAGGGGAAGTTTAGTAGGTCCACCGAAAGGGAAACAAATAAGTTGGAAGCGTATGGAAGGAGTCTACATCACATGGTGTCAAATGTGGTCATTCCAATCAAGGGTCACAAAAGCTCTATAATCTATCTTCAAATGACAATCATGGAGTGGCTCATTGAAAGGAGGAGGATGAACTTTGGCTATTTGGCCAAGAAAGACTTTAGTGAGTGTGTCAAGGGTGCTAGAAACTTCCTACTCTATGGAAACATGCTCACTTCAAGAGATTCAACATCAAACTTGTAAATCCCGTTGAAAGAAAGGAGTATAATATTTACAGTAAGGGATGCTTTCACTGAATGCATATTATATATGTGGATGGCCAATAGAGATTTCAAAGTAGATGCACCAGTGTGTAATTGGTGGCAGTCACCATTGCTAAAAGTGCTAGCCAAAAGAAAATTGAAACTAACAAGAAAACCATTGCCACAAAAAAATGTCAAAAGCCTAAGGAAGGTGAGCCTAATAAAGAGGAAGCTAGCCAAGAGAATGAAAGGGTTCAAGTAGAGGAAGAGGTAGAATATAATGTTGGAGGAAGTGAGGAAGGCCAAGAAGAAGACAATGAAAAGGAAGCCCCGCCTCAAAGGAAGAATAAAGTTGTTGACATAGATCCAGATTCACTACCGGGTTTCCAAAGGTAAGACCACTTTTACAAAAACTTACTATGAGTTATTTATTCGAGTAATCAAGGATGTGGAGACTATGTAAAAAAGATTACAATCTTTCAAACAAGACTTCTATTCTAGAATGGATAATTTGGAAAATATGGTGGTCAACATGGAATGAAAGATGTAATATATGGAAGGCAAGTTGGATGATATTATCACTAACACAAAAACAAAGAAATCCAACCTTGAAGAAGAAAATGAGGATGATGACAAAAGTGATGATGATGGAAGCAATGGAAGAGATGGAAATGGGGATAATGGGGAAAAAGAAGAAGAGAATGAAAAGGGAAATGAGGAAGAAGAGCAAGGAGACCATTTATCTTTGACCAAATAAGAGATTGCAAATGTCATTGGGGAATTAAGTGAAGTAGCAATCCTTGGAGCATCATGGTGTGAAGAACTTGCAAGATATCTTTAAAACTCTATAGGACCTTCTAAACTCTTCTTATTTTTGCTTTCCTTATATGTTATCCATGTATGTGCCCCTAGTATTGCTATTGTGTGACTTACCTTTGATATTCTTGTATGAATTTCTTGTTGAAGTCTTTATAAATATGCTATATTTTAATTTATCTTAATGTTATATTACATGTTTCGGAGCTCAATTATGATATCCTTGTGATGAGAGCCCATTCTAACCCTCTCAACTCTTTTTTATCTATGACAAAGGGGGAGAAAAATATTCTATGTAATGTTATATTGGTTAAATGCTTAGACTATATAGCATGGGGTAATTGTGTTTTAATCTTCAAGTGTTAAACATGTTCTTTAACTTATGATCATACATAGCTTCACTTGTTAGTTCAACTGCTTTAATGGCATGTGTATATGCCCTTGATTGTGTTGGGGGCATGTGTGTATGCCTTGGTACTGAGTTTTGCATGTTGATATACTTTCTTCCAAAAGGCAGGTCGACCGTATTGGTTATGCTTCGGTCGACCTAGCTCAAGATTGCGGTCGACTGGATCATCCTGCCATCATACAAAAAATGTGATCTCTTTTCATCTATCTTTCAGTTTTGTATTTATATAACATGGGCACAACCTCAAGGAGAGATTTCATTAAGCGACTCTCCCATTTATCTCTAAGGTTGATTGATTTTTAACTCATAAAAGCCCATAGATGACTCTGTGTTTAACTTTGCTCATTCAAAAGTCATGATTCCATTTGCTTTATATTTATACCCTATCACATTACATCAAAGTTTGTCATATTAAAAGGGGGGGAGATTGTAAGCCCTAAGGGCAATTTCTCTATTTTGATAAATGAAAAGAAGTCAATGAGGTTTTAATGTTATTTCTTAATGTGATAGATCTTAAGGAAGTATCAATATCTTCAAGATGAATCCACAAGTCCAGTGGAAATCCTTACACTCAATGAAGATTCAGGAGATGCCATTTCATGAAGAAGCCTTGAAGACTTGTCATGCATGTACGAAAAATAAAAGCCTGGTATATGCTAGGGTAAATTATAATTTCTATATCTTGTACCCTGAGATCTAAACTCAAATAATCTGTCTCAAACTTGTCATGCATGTACGAAAAATGTTTTATATAGAATGCATTGTGTATTGAAAACCTTAGTTTTGATCCTTCGATCAACAATATTAAAATGTGTTTAAAAATGTTTTCTTTTAGCACAAATGTTTTTAGCATGAGTTAGAGTGCATTGGAATTGATACTTAGTGGAAAATACACTCATGACCATCACCTAGTTCGACCGATCCTAAAGCTCGAACGACTTGATGAAGGTCGGTAAACCGACATGTGTGGCTAGATTGAACAAAGTGTGAAGTTCTATTTAGTCACTTTGAATGTTCTTGAACTCTAACATCTAGTTTGTCTGGTCGACCTTGATCTTAGGTCGGACGAACGAGGTTTGACTTCCGTCGACCAGGTTCCTTCTTTGGTCGACCGCATGTATCTAGAATACCAATTAATCTATCTGGTTGAACCACAGACGACCTGACACCTATGTCGGTTAACCGAAGTGTCCAATGATGTGGTAGATACTAGTCATTGAAGCATTAAAAGTAGCTCGATTTTGAACTTCCTTTATATACTAAATGTTGATTTATTGCAAACCAACCAAGCTAGTAAGTGCATTCAAGTTCTACTATTTTCTACAAGCTATCAATACACATTTAATACAAATTCATGTGCTAATCAAGTGTGATCATGATCATTTGAGCTATACAATTGTATCTATCCATCAAATAAAGCGTGATTAGTTTGGTTAGTCATTTCCCTCGTCTCTTTGTGCGTTAGAATATCTTAGTGAGTTGCTCTCTTTGTAAAATTATAAAGCTCTTTGTGAGTTTTCATTGCCATTGTGATACGAACCTACATGGTCACACGCATAAATGAGTTCACGAGCTTCATGTCCAGATTCAATGAATCTAGAATGTGTCTACATTCATTGTATTTGACATTTATGTTTCTGAAAATAATAAAATATTATTATTCGAATTAGAGATTAAAGATGGGCATTTTTGGCATTTAGCTTTCACTGGAATTATGTGGGAGTTATTATGCGATAAAAACTCCCACTATCAGAAGAGGTTGGGATAACGTGGGAGTTGGTACTCGGAGCTAACTCTCACGCCCTATATAATCTCTTTTAGGACGTAACCCTCTAGATACACTTTTTCACAGCCACAAAAAGCTAATACCCGAAATCAGATTTCTGCCATTCTCTTCTCTCTAAAGTTCCGAAACTCATAAAACTAAGAGTTAGCACTCGTTGCCCGTTTCGTCGCGTGGATACCAGTAGAGAGCAATTCCGCAAGGGAGGGCTTTTGGTGGTTGCAGCACAACATCCGAAATCAGATTCCATTAACGAAAAATTGTAAGTCTTTTCGTCTACTTTTCGATTCCCTTAGTATGAGCGGATCTTTCCGTGGAAGATTAATGGGTGTTTAGAACGAGTTGCTGCCTATGAATCCCTTCAAAAGTACATGTATCTATGCTTTTATACAACTAACATGTAAGAGTAAGTGTGAATGACGAAGCTGAGGTGAAAAATATTTAACAGAAACGATTAAAAGAGGAAAATAATTTGTGGACCAACTCACTCCAAACTCATCAATATTTCTAATTAATCAAATTCATCGAAATAGCCTATTCTTCTTCCTCCGTCATATGTTGTTCACTGCTTCTATTGTTCATCTACCAAACTGAACATTGCAAGTACCATCACTCTTCAAGAGAACGCAAAAAGTGCTTGAGTATGTCACTCCGTTTTGTGAAGAAAGAGGGAAATTATCGAGCGGGGTAAAGCTCATGCTCAGCTCACATAAGAATCGGGTTTGAATATTGAGCTCATGCTCAACTCACTTGCGCTCCTGCTAACATTTTTGGGGTGAGTGAACCGAAATTATTTTTCAATGAGTATATATGTAAATATTGGATTTAAAAATTCAGTATTTGAAATGCATTTGAAATATAGATACACAGGAAACTTAGGGTTAGCGCATCTTGAAGAGGGGATTGCTCTTGTGAAGTGTTTCTTGCTCAAGTCAAGAAATTTAATAACGTCCAATTAGAGACATTCACTTTTTTATTTTAATGATGACTATTCTTGGAAATCTATTTGAATACTCTGCCAACAAAGAGAGGAAGGTTCTATATATCATTTTTCCGTTTTTACCTGTACCACAAACGTTAAAGTAAAAATGCATAGTGGTGAAGAAACTTTACCATTACACCAAACAAAATGTCAGTACAACAAGATCAGTAAAAACACACACACAAACATATACATATATTTAACTCCAATAGATTATTCAAAAGAGTGAGATATGATCCAGAAATTGTGACAGAGACTCAGAGCTCTCTTTCAAAGTTTGAAAACTTTCGAGTTGAATTATGACCCTCGGATCAAGATTCTAGCACAGCTTGGATTTCCTAAGCCTCTCAAAGTAAGAAGTCATTAGTCCATTTTGCCTCGCCATGCTGGAACGGACCCAACCAGAATGATTTCTTGGTGCACCAGTTACAACTAGGGTTTCTGAATTCGCAAAGTTTGCTAAAGGAACCATTGCCTCTGGTTCAGTAACAGATGATGCATCTACCAGAAATATATGACTAAATTGTCCAGCCACCATCCCTTCATCACGTAGACGAAAACTACTCATGAAGGTGGATGAAATTACCTTATATTTCTTCAG
>JAOWBF010241074.1:0-22956 GCA_028566175.1 Vinca major
CTTCTTTCGTCGTCGTGGCGTGCCCCGGCTGGGTCCAATATGTTCCTCTCTTGCTGCTTCACTGTCCGCCGTGGACAAGGTAGCACTAAACCAGAGCCCGCGATCGCTTCTTGGGCCGAATGACTTGTGTGCGACGACGGCGCCGCCGCCTGGCGTTTCGTGGTAGGATTGAAGAGTTTCTCAAGTGGGGCATGGTCGAGACTTGATATTTTCTCGTGCTTTCGCCGGTGACGAACCGCGGCCGGGCAAGCGTTCGCACCAGCAGGCGTCGCCAGAGAAGCACGACTCCCTTGCCCTCTCTTCACTCAAGGCCAGTCACCGTACTGATATAGGTCGACAAGTCGAATCACCCTCCGTCTCCGTCTTCGCCCCACATCCGATTGTTCTAGGCCCTTTAAGCTGCTCGAACGGACGTCTCACAGCACTACTTGGATCAATAAGGTCATCCTCTTCGCCCTTTGTCTGCTCCGCCCTTAACCTGCTGTCCCCGCAATCCACCAATTTCACGTGTTCGCAGCGGTCGGTGGTCACTGATCAACCCAATGCGCGCGCTGATGGCCGCCCAGCCAATTGCTAGGGTACTGCGCGTGGAGCTCATCACGTCGATGAGCGCGTCGCTGATTGGAGAGGAGAGTCCAATGACAACAAGAGCAGAGACTACGACCAGGAGCAACCTCAGGACCGAAACTCGTCCACGCCGGATGCGGACCACACGTCGACACTGACTGCAAATCCGCCGAATGTGATTCACGGATCCCACCGGCTCACCCGAAGGACCCAGTTCTCGCGCCTCAAATTGTGAAGAAGGAGACGGCCACTTTTCAACATTGTAGCGCCAACTCAAAGTTGAGTCCTCCGCCGCCAGCCCAGACACCGACATCGACACCTCCCAGAATACGTTTTCCGCGCGAGTTGAAGCAGCGCCTAGCGGTCAATCAAGCCACCGACATGTCGGGAGCGCGACGCGCATCCGGCGCCCTCGTACGCTGTCCCATGTGTTGTGTCATCCGCGCCCAGCTTCGAGCAAGAATGCACGCTGACCTTCGCGTCGTACAGCTGTGCTGTCCTTGATGCAGCAGCCTCTTTTTTATCATCAACCGTACATTATTCTCAGGGAAGTTGGCGATATTCGCCTTGTCCAAGCCCGCGTCACCAGTCGACTTGGGAAGCCTACCACCTGTGCTGACACGCACTGTGCGTGGGGTTCCCCTATATGTACCTGCTAGGTCTGCAAGAGGGCTAGACAAGATTGACCGCCGCTGAGTGGGAAACAGCTCTGGTCATTGGGCAGCTTGGTGCTGACTGGGACATGTTATTCGCCATTGCTTCGGGATCTACACTGGCTTGGGGGTTTCATGGCCGGGGCGTTCAAGCAGTTGGGAATCGGTTCCTCGCAACGGCGGCATGCCATCGTCAGGACGACGGCCAGAGCCAGTAGACCCACTAAACAATCGGCTACTTCTCGACCATCCTTCCAGTCGTTCTGCGATGGACTCAGCACCGCGTTCTTGTTCACGCCGGGAATCGCGCCGTTCTTCATCTTGAAGTACTTCACCGCCTGCGGGATCGGGCGCACCATTGCCTCCGGAGCCATCTGCGCCGCCTGTACCATGCTCCCAAGCACAACTAGAGCGTCCCTCCTTCGGAATTCCCCTCCATCTCCGCGGAAAACTCCACCATGGACACTAGGACTTCATCCAAGCCGGTGCGCATGAATACCTTCGACACGTACCTTGTGGTCGGCTCCGCGACCTTGGATAGGCTCCTGCTCGTCATCCTCTCATACAACACGAGCGCGAACTTGACTTACGTCTTCATCAGCAATTTCTTGTCGATCACGGGCATGGACGGAGCGCCGTGCCCTACACGGATGAGCCGTTGAAGTAGTCCTGCGGGGCGGTCGCTGAGCAAAAGACAAGCCCAGCGTGGAAGGAATAGGATGTACTGCGTGGTAGTGGGCGTCTGTGGTCTCGCCTCCATCATGTCGGCCATCAAGGAGAATTCATAGCCAATCAGTGCCAGGTTCACAAACGATTCGTCCTTGTTGATGCTGGAAGGGGCGTCCGGGTCTGGCGGCGTCGCCCGGGACCTCTCGGGTCTGTTAGAGAAGTTGCCCTTGATCGCGGTCAAGCGCTTCTCCACTGATGACCTTGTCCATGGCCTCAATGCCGCGCTCATTCGCGGTCGCGCCCGGGTCAACGCCCATGACGTTGATACTCTCGGGGGACCATCTCTTGCTGTCGCTGTCGTCATTGAGCGCGTCATGGATCCCCTTGAAGTTCTCCACTGATGCTAGCGCTGCGGCATAAGACTACGTTCTCAACAATCACTTCACACTGCCCTTTGCCGTTGCATTTGACATCGTCTTCTGCACTTCTAGGCGCGTTGCCGTGGAGCCTACCTTTGAATTTCTTTCTGACTACCTGCCCGGCGACCCAGAAGCTCTGCCCAGAGGCCGTAGACAAGAAACTCTTCCGGTCCCTGCTTCCTTCCCTCACTGAAGACACGCTCCCAGTCGCCCGCACCCTCTCCGAGCTGAAATAGGCCCGATGTGTTCGACCAGACCCGGGAATTGACGAATCGAATGCCCGCCGACACATGGACAAACCTCTTCCTCACCAGAGGGAGGTCACTGAGTCTAAAAAGGCCAAGGAAATCTTGTGCTTCATGAAATGGCACTGAAGAACGGGCACGTACCGCTCCGCCCTCGTCAGAATTCTGCCCACGCCGATGACTCCCTAGCGGCCACGAATGTCGACGCCCCATCCAAG
The DNA here is from genome assembly GCA_028566175.1 of Vinca major. NCBI lineage: Eukaryota > Viridiplantae > Streptophyta > Magnoliopsida > Gentianales > Apocynaceae > Vinca > Vinca major. Next base: position 2,772 of record JAOWBF010241074.1, read on the forward strand.
CGCACCACTTGATAACGGTAGAACTCCTGGTGTACTAGTCTGTAGGTAGAGCCGCCACACTATGCCCGCAAGGCCCGATGGCCTAAGATGGCGAACGTCCTAAATTTCCATGGTGCCCGCCCACTCATTGAGCCCCACTACACCCACCCGCAGCCGTGGGTCTCTCAATCTCACAGCGTACAATCTGAGCCCCTTGATCCATTCAGAGTGCTTGGAGCCGCCTAGCCATTGATTGCACGAAGCACACCCTTAAGATTCTTGTAAGAAGACTGGCAGCGCTCTCGCCGCGACGCCTGTGGAGATGTCAGACAGCATCGCTGAGCAGCTAAGGGACATGCGGGCCCGTACTGCTAAATGGGGCACCATTCATTCTATTAATTTGAGTAGTGAAACTCGCAGTGGGCAGCCAATCGCGGCATTGACTGTCAGAATCCTTGGCCTTTTTCGTTGGTCAGCATTGATACAGCCTTCCATCCTCTGCACGAGAGTATCGTGGGCTGGGAGCGACCGCATTGAAACCCCTAGCGACGCCTGTCCTGCGCACCCACTCCTTGCTGACCACATGATGCGCTTCTGCCACCAGCGCTTCGACTCTCTCACCCTCTTGGTTGATCTGATCTGACTTGATTGACCTAGAGGAAGATGATGCGTTTGTTTCCACAGCTTCACTGCAAGCCAAGCAGCACACCCTAGAATCTTCGCGGAGGCGCAATGAATTCACGCTCATTGCCGAATCTCTAAGCTGTGTTGTCCACACTTTCCTTTGCCTGCGGATGCCACCACTCTGCTTAGCTTGTCTAGCCGCAGCAGCCACTAGGCCTAAAACCTCAAGATGGCGGGCCTCATGAGTTGAATCATTCTTGAAATCGTCAAAAATAGGCTAGCTGCAAGATGAGAGGCGTAGTCCTATCTTCACCACTCAGCCAATCCCGCTGCTCCGCGAAGAACGTGTAGCTAGTCTTCAGCTTTCAGAGCGAGAGCAACCGCCACAGGCAGGGAGGAGTCTGTCATGACCTGAATGTTTTTATTTGTGGCCGTAGTTTGTTAAGACATCATCCGCTCTTAGGTTGGTATGAAAAGTGTTGAGCGACCTGCTAGACGGCGGCCTCATTTTAGAGGGCCACTCATTTAGACGGGTTATTCACCAGGAAGACGACCTTAACGATTTCGCTACCATAGCCAAACCATGCGCCACTCGCGGGCTCCTGAGCTCAAGGAAGAATATATAAAGGCTGACGCCGCCGGGGAGACATCTTACTAGGCCCTGGTTGACCTGTATAAAGCCGTGGATTTGCGTAAGAAGCACACAGCTGCGTCCATGACCGCATTTAAAGAAGCTCCGTCTCAATAAGATGGTGTCGATTGAGCGAGGCTCTGAAGCCGGGTCGTTGGCCGCGCGCTTGAGAGGATCGGACGCGAATGCGAGAGCATGTAGACCCCGTCCTGCAGCGTCGCATTGCTGGTAGTGGTGTAGCTGTCTTGAACCGCATGGATGGCCTTATATGCGAGCTTGAAGCATTTGTCAAGCCATCGAACTAAAGGTGCCCGGATTCTTTGGGTGGCGGTTAGGGTAGGGTAGCCTGATGACTTGGTAAGTGAAGTCTCATTCTTGATTACGTAGTCGTAGAGGCGGCATCGCTGGCTGATGGATATTAGGCATCTTTTTAATCCGCCATGTTGGTAGTAGCGGCTGAGGGCGGTTCCTATGGAGTAAAATAGTGCCGAAGATATTAGCAGCACCGATTAGGCAAATGGCCTCCTGAGAAGTCTGGAGGAACCTTGAACCGGACTATAGCTGGGCGGACCTAGGCTCCTAGGACCCTAACCTAGCGAAGCAAGCCATTCACCGCAGCTAGTATATTAGAGAGAAGGATTAGATCGACTACTAAGAATAAGACCAAGTGAAGCCACCTCTAGAGATAAATAGGATAAATGCCAGCCCGCCTAAGAACTAATATCAACTCACGCGTATACCTCTAGACCCGGAGCTGGTCAGCGCTTTATGCCCCATTTATTAAGAAAAATTCATTACTCGGCGCGTAGAGGTATCAGCAACAGGCATCTATTACCTAAGTGCTAGAATGAAAGGCTGAGGTGTGTGGGAGCCCATACGACGCATCTAAGGTGGTGTGTAGGTCGAGTATGCGACTCTACAGGAGTGGCTAAACAGGAGCTTAGTGGATGGGGCGACAGGAGGTACGCGAGATGGTGTCTATAAGTAAGTGAAGCGTGCTGGTAGACGAACCCCGTGGACGATAAACCTATTTTAAAGGCGACCCGTGGACATGGTGGCGCGTGGCTGGTGACTTGGCGGAAGAGCCAGACGTGTGTCGTGTAGGTGACTAGCGTGCCTCTTTAACTACGCACTGGATGCTTACTGACGGGTTGTACGTGGCGATGGTGGGCGCTGATGTCCTGCCGCTACCGCGTCTTCATCACCCATGACGCAGCCTTTAAGCAGGTTAAACTAGGTGCTTACCATCTCCTGGTATTGATGTGTGCGTGGACAGAATGGAGTTGTCAAGGTTGCGTTCTGTCTCAGGCCTGGTACCAAGGCGCGCCGCATGAAAACAAGGAAAAGGAGCCATAATGAAGTGAGATGGCGAGGAAAGGCGGTCTGCTACTGAGCATGTTGTGAGAAGGTAGGTAGTAAGAAGGCCGCCTACCCCACACAAGACATCATAACCGAGTGTCCACGTTATTCTCCTGGAGCGCATCAAGCGTCGTCGGCGTTTTCAAAAATATCTTGATTGATGGGGCCGCGGCGCACCAAAGTCCTTAGTTAGCTCTCGAAATTACCGCAAAAAGAACAGCAAAGCCTCCATCCTCCACGGGTATTTCCTGGAAGGAGCGCGTAATGACAGATGACGCGGTGTCAAGCGACCCAGTTGAATCTGAGCACAGCGCCCTCTTTAATTTCCGACCATTTATCCCCCAAAGCATATAACCCCAGCATCTACAACGTCTCCAGTGGCACAGTTACCCAGCAGCGGAACCATGCTCCATGGGATCCACATGGGACGCTGACCTCACGGTTCACTCTCATTTTAGGCAAGGGTGAGCTGCTGTACAGTTCAGCGGCACAGGTCCTGCTAAAAAGAAAGTCGATGCCGCAGACGGAGAGCTTGGCGGTGTCATGCTGGACGGAATCGCCCAGTAAAGCCAGTGCTTTTTTGACAAGCGCGTCTTCGACTTGTATTGAGAAACAGGGGGAGTAGTGTCGTACATTGAAGGCTGAGACTTTGGGCCCTGACCATCATTGATGTTTTCATTGGTGGCATTGCCGCTCCGTCCAGGAGATCCATTGACTTTGGGTGAAGGGCCGTCTTTTTGCGCAGTCTGCGCATTTTGTTGCTCCATTGCTCGATGCCGTGTTGCTGAATGTACTGCTGGGGCGAGACACTGAGGCTGAGCCGAAGCAGGCGGGACATTTGTTGCTTGTCAATTTTTGATTTCCCCTTTCAGTTGCTATTTGTGTCGACCTGCCCTCCTCTGGAAACGATTGCCACGATTCTATCGACAACGTCGTTGGATCTCCGCGAGCCCACGTTGGTTTCTCATGTCGCCGCTTTGAGCCGCCGGGGAAACCGGGCTGGCTGAATGAATGACCGACGGGAGCCATGGTGGTGGATGGGAGGCAGTCGATTTCGTAGTGGTGTAGACGTTGCCCTCGTCAGACTCATCGTGCTTGGGTGGAAAGGCATGCGAGGTCAAACTGAGCCAGACGGAGGAGGTGGGAATCGGCGACGCGCTTGAGTGAGTGAGGTCAGATTCCGGGTGAAATGGTAGAGGAGCGGGGGGAGCCAGTCACCATATTATTGCGCAAGGTAGGCGTCATATTGTTTATCAAGCATGCGGACAAAGGGAAATTTGTGAGTGGTTGCGCTTGCGCTTGAGTGTGGCTGAGGAGATTGGGATAGGTTGGCTGGTTGTTGAGGTGCGCCATGGTGATGATGACGGACGTAGGTGGTGGTGGTACGGTGCGGTAAGGTAGCCAAAAGCCGCCGGCGAGAAAGCCAATCCCGCTAGCGAGAAAGCCATTCCCGCTAGCGGCAATTAGATGGTCCACGTGACTGCCCAGCGGCTCAGGTCCTCCTCCTCCTCCTACTACCGTACACCCTCCTCATTGGCAAACCGTCCCCTCGCCGCTCGTCGCTCGTCGCTCTCGTCATCTATCACACCGTTCGCTCGCCGTATCCGACGATGCTCAGGGACTGCCCTACGTTTATGGGACGTGTTCCTCCCACGCTTCTGCTACCCTGCCCTCTCACCGTCGCCGTCGCGTTGTTTTTGCTGATACGCGCATGCAGTGGTTTTCCTTTCACCTTCGCTGTCTCCATCTACACACCGCCGCCCAAGACCAGACTCAAGCCTTTCGATCGGGCACGGCTCTCTTGCCTGAGACGATCACGATGATTACGCGCCTGCAACTCCGCGTCGCCTTACCCACGACCGAAACCAGCACAGGTTCGTCCCGTCCACTCCGCGCACCACAGACCACGCCCGCGAGAGCCCATGGGGCCTGCCATCCGCCAAGTGCTGCTGCCACCTGTTCCACCGAGGAACGGGCGGTCAACATCCCAGCGGTCGACTCCTACATCCAAGGCGCTCCCTCCACGCAGCAGACCACTCCCTCAACGACGCACGCGATCTGGCATCGGTCCCGGTTCCCGCTGAGAAAGGGCGAAATTTCCAGGGCTCAACTTTCTCATCGGCACAAGGGGTGAGCACTACGTTTCGGCCCAGGGAAGCCACAAGCAGAACCTCGGCGAAGTTGGCGCCACCATACTTCAAAAACTTGATGCTCATTGCTTCTTTGATACAACGCTGCAACGGTCTACTTTCTCTGCATTTCCAGCGCGATTGGCAAGCCTCTGCAAAAGGAGAAGGCTGAGATAATTCTGCAATTGGAGAGACAATCAACGCCTCCATGGTGGCCAAACTTTGCAGCGGCGTTGCATCCCTGTTTTTCATGTCGCATAGAGAGTGGAAGCACCCATCGCTCGCTCAAGTCGCGGAACGTGCAAAAAACAGGTGGTTGGCTGCAGGTGGTGCGGCTGACTCGGCCATAGGGTAGAAACGTGCTGGTGTTTTGTTGCCATCGACAGCGCCGCCCCCACCGGCTCATTCACACCTCACCACCCTCTCGCCCGGTAACTTATGCTGCACCACTCCACTCCTATCCACTCTTTATTTTCGGCCAACATGAGCTTGCCATATTTGACCTCACGAGGCACATTGTCATCATGCAAAGCCACAACCCCCGCCCGAATACTGTTTGAGCATCCGGAGGTCCTGCGCGAAGAGCCGCAGCGCGCGCCCTGCATTTTGACCCAACATACGCGCTGCAGTGCTCAACGTCACCTCTTGCACTCTCATTAATCGTTTGCCACATGAGTTCAGGCAGGCAGGTGCGGTAGGTGCTGCTTCCCGTCATCCTGCTCGACTGCGGGGGGACTTCCCAGAGTAGAAGGCGGCGCCCACCACTTGCGCACAACAACGTCTATATATTTCCCTCGACGCTCACTGGGCTCGCTTGCGGGACCCAGGCGAGCGAGCAGCAGGACCTTAAGGCGTGAGAGCAGCAGGACCTCAAGGCGCGAGAGTAGCAGGACCTCAAGGCGCGAGAGTAGCAGGACCTCAAGGCGCGAGAGTAGCAGGACCTCAAGGCGCGAGAGCAGCAGGACCTCAAGGCGCGAGAGCCGCAGGACCTCAAGGCGAGCAGAGCAGCAGGACTTCATGCTCCCCAACTAACGTGAGGAAATTGCATTTATTGGAAAGAAATGTAAGGAAGATTGACTTTGCATACAGGACCTTCTCCCTCCGCCCTTTGAATAAACCATCTTTTTTGTCTTCGTCTGTCTTCATCGACGCCCACGTGTCCATGTCTGTGGCGACATTCTCAAGACGAATCCGCGAAAGCACAAAATCAGCTCGGACAGATGGCTCCAGGACCTCGGGCATCGTCTTGTTCACCTTGACCATGAACCAGCAGTGTTACAGCGGCGGTGGACATTGTTGCGGCGACCTCTGAGATGTTGATTCAGCAGTTCCGACAGCGGCTGCCAGCCATTTGTCGACGGGGAGCCGTGAAAGGAGGGCTGTCGAGATAACGTAGAAGGACAAGATTAAGGCCGCCGGCCACTACCCACATGGCCAAGGTCTTGAATGAGATGGACCCGGCAAAAGAGCTGATGACGATGGCCATGGCGCGCGCGCTGCTGAGCTGCGGCATCTTAACATCCTTCTTCATGCACAGCTCCCAAATCATGCACCCGTTTTCCATCGCAGGCATACGCGGTCCGTCGCAGCCGTATTCAAAGTAGTCTGCGGAGCACTTGATCTTCTTGGCCAGCGCGTCGATTGCGACTTGGAATTCTGCCATCTTGATGTCGTCTCTGACGGCCCTGCAAAGGCATAAGGCCGTGGCGATGGTGCATGCTAGGTGGACAAAGCTGATGATGATTGACGCGTAGAAGGCCAGTATCCATGGAAGTTCTGGATCTGCTTTGGCGTACGACGAAAGCCCGCGTTGAGCCGAGTCTTGCGGCTGCTCTTGCCGCGCAATGTGAACTTGGTGCTGATCTAGTACGCGTTCATTATCTATTCATCGGTAATGATATGATGCACTTACTGGTGTTTGACGGCATTTGGGCTCAGGGGTAGTAAACTGGAATTGAAGAGGTAGTTTCATGGAATGTAGTGAGGGAGCATGGTCTACCGTGGGATCTTAATATATAAATGCTTGGTCGTAGCGTGAAGAGGAATGGTTTGCTGTCCCATTCACCACTAGAGATTCGCTTCCATTCCTCTCTCCTGTTTGAGCCCAACACACCAGAGCGTTTTGGAAAACTCGCGCGTCTTTCAGAGTCCAGCGGCGTCTAGATACAAACAGATACCGCCATTCCTGTCGAAGCAATTGAAGGCTTGCATTGCTCCCTAGTATTATTTCAATGTGAATTTAGAAACGTCGAGCACCATTCAAAAAAGAACCAACCAGAACTCTCTATCTCTCAGTGTTACCCACCAACACCACTAATTCAAGCAGTCCGAGCTGGCTGTTTCGAACACACCTCCACGCTGAGGCAAAGACTGACCCAAACGCGTTTGTCTAGTTGTTGCTCCGACGGACTGTGGGTCGGACCCGGCCAAGATTTCTGTAGGAGACTCGTCGCACTCCGATTTGTTTCCACGCTTCGAGGGATTGTTTCGCATTGGTCTTTAGTTGGGGGGAGTGATACAAGGGGAATTTCGGACTAAGAGGAGTGACGATCTATGAGCTTTAGCGGAGTGCGTGCGAGTAAGAGAAATTTCAGACAGGCTGCTCAGTGAGATGGAGAAAAGTGTTCAATTGTCCAAGCATTCTGCAACCAGAGGATGAGAGAGTGCAACAAGAGCTGCGATGTCAGTTAGTTGCCATCGTGGTAAACGCATGAAAGCTGGCCCATCGCGACTCCAATTGCAGTTCAAAAACGAGGATACTGTCGAGGTGTGGGGATCAGCTCTAGCCATGACGACTTTGTCGGCGAGTCTTCTGCGTGTAACCCCTAGGAACGCATTTACGGCCAATGTCTCAATCTTGTCAACCATCGACAGAGCGGTCAATGTTTGAAGCTTTTCCGCTGCAAGTCGCCGGCGGCAAGGCAGCGACAGGCGGTGGGACATTTGTCGGGCGACAAAGCTCAGCCCCCTAAAATGATAGAGCCGATGACAAGTCCAACGCTGGCATGGAAATATTGCAGAAAAACACTACCAGACCCACGCGCATGCGCTCTGCCAACGACCATTGACCCTTTTGCTGCCGTCGTTAAGTGTCAGCCATCTTCATGGTTATGGCGTTGACGGGAGAAGAGGGTGTCGAGATTGATGCACGGCAGACGAGTGCGGGTCGTAAGAAGAGAGAAAAGAGGAAAGAAGACGTAGCACTAGAGTTGCCGCACCAGGTCTTTACCCAGCTCATCGGCTGTGGCGCTGTGTTTTAAATCAATCACATATTAGCCGGGCATCGTCGTGTGTATTTCAAGTTCTGTGTTGAGGCTGAGCCCATTATCCGAATCCATGCGCCATCATCGGTTCCGGTGGCGGATTGTCGCGGGCTGGTGTCTTACAACGGTTGACGCGCTTACAGTGTCGAGCCATGGAATACCACAATCCATCTCTTAGCAGGGCTAAGGGATGACTCGGACAGGCCAGGTATCTGTATAGACGCATTGGAGGACCAGAAAATGTGCCCCTATCTTTGCTTACTTACGCCTTTACGGACAGGGCGCGCAGGGCAGGGCAATTGTCGCTCAGCCAGAAAACACCATGGGCAGACTGTGAAAGAAGAGGGGTGTTGAGGTAGTTGTGCGTGTGGCTGGGGAGAGTGATTGGGTTGCAGACGGCTCGATTCGTCTGGATACATACCTTGAACCACCAGGCAGGCAGGCAAAACATGCATAGACAAAAAGGACTCACTCAACAAACGTTGCGAGCGAGCGGGCGCTCTCCCAATAAGTGAATCAGTCTTGTAGAAGAGATCGTTGCCACCAGCCGTCGAAATTGTTGAAGCTTGCGGAATCGCGCCATCTGGGATTCTCAGTCGGCAAAGCACAAAGTGCCCCATCCAGTGCACGACCAAGGACTTGAGCTGGATTTGGCATGATTCGATCTAGGCTGACGGGCGTGATGGTGGCTGAGATGGCAAGATCGGCAAGAGTCTTGACGGGACTACGGGCAAAAGGAGAGGAGCGCGAAGATGAGTCGGTGCGCGACCTCTTGGACGAGTGGGCCGGTCGCGACGGGCGCGGATTGTCCTTGTCGGATTCGAAGGTGCTTCTTGTTGGGCGCTTTGTTGGCGTACTGGGCGGTGGCACTGGCATGGGGCAGCGGCAGCGCTTGCGGGGTGGGGCGGGCGACGACGATGACGACGATGAGAGGGGACGGCGCTTGGTTGAAAAGGGCAGGCTGGAGTTGCTTTGGACGTTGTCAATCTAGTCAATGATGCGACGCAGACGGGAGTCAATCAGTCCTCTCACTGGGCGCGCCACCTGGGTCAGCCAGCCGACAATGTACATACATGCACCTACATGGTAACCCTTCAGGACATTGGTCGTGTCCCACGGCAGCTTGGTTTCTGCCATGAATTTCCATCCCCTCAACCGCTTGCCCACCGCCCCGTTCACACAGCGTACGTGCCCCGGCAATTGTCCCACAATTTGCACGCGCCGCTTCTGCTTGTGACTGAATGAAAAGGCGAAAGTCGCCTACCGTCTCTGATGACAACAGGCTGAGGAGGGCGACATTGTGTTGAATGGCGGACCGGCGGAGCAAGGCGAGGGATGGGACGCGCTGGGAGATCAAGACCTTTCCGTCACTCGAAGCCTCCAAAAGACAGAGATATTGTGTTGTCCGCGAAAGAGGGAGCCATGGGGAGGCAGGGAGGCGAGCGGCGACGAAGAGATGGCTATCAAGTGTCGACCTTGACGATCCGCACCGTGTTTCGATTGGGAATCCTGCGCTTGAAAGATGAGTCTTGGTTCGTGAGATGAAGAGAGAAACATACATCTGTGGCGTCGCCTCGTCGCGTCACATTCGCCACCACTGGGCTACTGAATATCGGCCAGCATGCTCGCACTGATCTGCCCTCACCCTCGCTGCTGCTACTCGCTCTGAAATTCAATTGGAGGCATTGTCCAGGACGTTGATGCTCACGTTCGCCGCGGGGCGCAATCAGAGCAGGGGCAGCGAGTCTGCGGCCGAGAACAACGGCAAATTTGTCGCGAATCGAGGCAGCGAGGGGTGGCAAGAGGCGACGGTGGAAGAAAAGGATAAGAAATGGTGTGCAAGCATCGACGGTTCGGAGATGGATTGGTTGGCGGTCGCGTCGCGGTCGCGTCGCAGTCGCGCCGCAGTCGAGAGTACGAGTCAGGTGTGGCTGAGGTGGCTGAGGTGGCTGTCCACTCCCGTCCACCACCATGCCGTGCCACTTCAGACACCGGCCATGACAAAACGCCACGATGGGTGCCCGGGGCCCTTGGTGACAGGGCGCCATCGTCCACCCGCACCCGTCCAAGTACTGCACCCTGGCCGCTCGCCATGGACCATTCTGACCGCCCTACCGTCGACTGCGCCTGCCCTCGCGACCACCATTGCCCATTCCCGCCAGCGACAAGGCCATTCCCGCTAGCGAGAAGGCCATTCGCAAAAGGTGCGCTGCATCCTCGGAAAGGCTGCCACCATGGATGTACAAGCCAGACGCACCAGACCACGCTCTACCACCCTTTACGTCCACCTCGCGAGCCCAAATGAGGGGATGCATGTCAAGGCAAGTCAAAGACCGCGCGCTTACCCATGGTGCCCATCCAACCAGTGTATCGTGTGTAAGTAGAGAGCGCGGGTCTACTTGTTCCATTCCTTCTCTACTGACATCTCTGAGCTGTCCAGTCTCCATCACTGTGTGGTCTCCTCCTCCTCCTCCTCCGTCCTCTCACCGTTCATTACGACTTCTGATGGCGCCGCGGGCAGCTGCACCTTCTGGAGCGATACACCATGGCTATGCTCTTGCTGATGATCGAAATCACCACTCGTAAACAACGCCGAGGTTGGCAGCTACACAGATGCGCCCATCCCCGTTTATCCCTCTCCGTGTCCACACCGCCGAGGCCAGCTGCTCCACAGACGCCCAGCTCCCCGTTCATCTATTGCCTTTTTTCAGAGGATGCAATGCCGAGGAGTTGCTACACAGATCCACCACTCCCCACCCCATTCCTCTCTCTCAATATCGGCGCACAGCCTCGGCGAGGTGCAATTGATGGTGAGCAAGAGAGAGGTATTTAGGATTCTGCGAGGGCGAGGAGCGAGGGTTTCAGGGGGCCATGAGAAATGAATTGCTGAGGTTGTCGGCTCTGGTTGGTTCAGGTTGCCGTCGACTCTTGGATCGCGGGGTAGAGCATGGTTTCTGTCGGGCCGAATCAATCTGGTCCAGAGTTCCATCAAATCACCGCGACGCGCTGTGCCTTGGCCATCTGTGTCTTTGATCCATGCGCCCCGTCGGCCAGGCGTGATGGGACTCGCCGCTCCTGCACCTTGTTCAAGTTCTCAACCGGCAATCCCAGAGGCTTCTCCAGCCCAGGTCACCACCGCCGCTGCGGACCTTGCCATCAGGTCATTCCTCCTTTTTGGAAGACGAGGCGTCGCCTCACACTGCGAATCGCGCTGTAGCATTGCTCCTCACCTGCTTCAGCGTGCGCTTGCTTGCGGCAACGCCGTGCTCCGACGAGGTGAAGGTGGTGGTTACATCGCATCCGTGGTTCAGTGCACTATCAGCTGTGTGCCTCACGACTATGAGGTGTTGCATCATCATCCGCCCGGCCACCTCGCTTGAAGCGGCGGCGAAGAAGATGGGTTGCCCGCCTAAAGGAACCTTACTCAATACTACTAGGTACGCTAGCTAACGCTCCCAGGCAGCTTGGTCAGCGTTTGGAACGCGCCGGCTTGTCCACAGACACGTCTCAGACGGACCCACAAGCACCCAACCAAGCAAGTCCATGACGACGGGCAACAAGGAGCGTTCAGCAGCGAAACACGCGTCGTCTGCGCGACAAAACAACCTTGTGGCTTTAGCACATCTTTAGGGCAGTGCGGACATATGGTCCAAGCGGAATTCAAGAGAGACATTGTGAAGGTGGGTGGCTGCGGCGTGGGAAAGTGAAGACAGGATTTTCTGTGCTTTCGCAGGTAGTGGGGGGGACTCCTGCGCTCGGTGGGCCGGACAGGCATGGACATGACGCGACCGGGGGCTGCTGGGCGGGCGCGCGGGCGGCGGGCATGAAACGCTCTCCGCCTACGGGACCGCCGGCGGCCCACTGCCACTGCGGCCTGACGGGCGGGCATGAAACGCCCGCTATTGTACAGTACCTACCCACTACACTACCAAATGCCCGCCTCCCGCCTTCAGCCCACAACTCCCCGCCTGCACCCACCACACGCGCAGGGTTTCCTCGAGGCCATTCCACACAGCTTGAGCGCACCTTTTGGTTCTGTAGGACAGTCTTCCGTCGTAACATTTGAACTTGCGTGCATGCAGCCATCCCTTCTACCGCCGCCTCTCCCCCCCTTCACCTTCTGCTTCTCAGCCTCTTTCCAGTCTTGCCGCAGAACTCCTTTGCCTTTTGAGACTACTTGCGTCACTGCCAGTTGCCAGGCCTACACCGTCGGCACCTTCTGCCAATCTTGAATTATGTCTGGGAAACAAAGCAATCAAAGAAGATGGTTAGCACGACAAGTTTGCGATATGGCTCCCTCAGCCTTTCCTACTGAGTCGACGTCGCCGCCCGTTGGTTTGGTCCCCTACCTCACTCCTGCTCCTCAATCTCTCTTACCTCTCTCTATACAAGGAGGAAAAACCAAGCGGGCCATGTCAGCGGCTGGTGGAGGACAAGCAGAGCTGTCCGCCTCGCCAGCGGCTGACATTGGCGCGTTTCTCCTGCGGCGTTTTGCGTGGCGGTCGCAATGCCGCATTGTCTCATGGCGTTGGCCACGTTAACAGAATGGAAGCAAGCAAGCAAGCAAGCTGCTGAATACCACGTCGGTGGGTATCGATTTTTGGTTCTGCATTTAAGGCGAGGGCTTTGTCCCACGGTACGCACGTCCGTCTGGGCAAAGTCGGCAAGGTTGGCAATAAGCCCGAACATGGCCACAAGCTGAAGTACATCAAGTGTCTATTGGGCTCTGCCCATGAGGTGAACCTTACCTTTAAAGTTATTCATGCTGAGACGAGCGTGGGCGACGGCACCTTGGATGTCGTGGTGTCGTGGTCGGTCGGGATGGTCCCAAGCGTACCGTAAATCTCCAAGCACCGTCGTTGATGCGCGGCCGGCGTGGTGTTCAAGGCGTGTCAGCTCCGCGTAGAGGTCCATGGTGCTAAGAGGTTGAGCAGTTGACATGTAAACACAAACAGTTTGGCGCATGTGCGTGGAAGATTGAGTCGCCGGTCGCTCCACCCTCACTGCCGCGTCGTGCCTAAAGCGAGTGAAGGATGCCCTGCAAGGCCTGAGCTTTCGTTCACTCGGCGCTATCACATCCTGAATTGTTGACTTGGCTGACACCTGGCTACAGCAGTCTCGCGCAGTGGGTGATCAAGGAGGCGAGGAGCCGCGGTACAAGCTGGGTCATGAGGAAATATCAGGATACGGGGAAAACGTACTGGGGTGAGATCAGAGGCCGAGGCGATCGAGGTTGAACTCGTAGCGCATTGCGAATCAACGCCGTCCGGGCTGCTTGAAAAGTTGAGCCCGTTGGCGGCGTGGTTTGGGTGGGCAGGAGGGGCGCAGAGGGTGTTGATTGGAGACTGCCTGACCGGGGCGTGGGAGCTGCTTGTGCTCTTGGTGGTGCTGATTGATACTGGCCCGTGCCTTCAGCAAACCCACCAAATACCCGAGGCGTCGTGCCGTATCCCTGGTCTGTTTATGTGTGTGTGTAAGAGAGAGAGAGAAGGGGGAGGGGGAAGAGTAGATGGACTGGGATTGGGGGAAAGGCACTTACCTGGAAGGCATCGCGGCTTGGTCAACGTCCGGCATGGACCATCTCCCTTTTCCGCTACCCACTTCTCGTTTTCTAAATGCCGCACACGCTCACCCATTGCGACATCATCGGAGTCTCGCCCGATTTCACAGCTGGAGACGATAGGGACCAATGGAAGGACGTCAAGATCGGTCGCCGACCATCACGAAGTCGCGCTACCAGGGTCTTGTCCAGTTGTCCAGGGGCCGTTGATCATGCCAGTCGCTTGTGTGTCTTTTTGTTGTGGCGATGTGAGGAGTGATAGAATAACGGGCGGCGATGGCCATGGACGACAAAGTCAGCATTACTTGGCCAGTGAGGAGGAAGCGCTCCAAACCAGTCTTAACGGCCGCTTTCGGTCGGAGCTCAGATTTCAGGCACCGAACGAACTTCCACGGAGTAAGCTTGCTCTCAGCTTCGTCCGTCTTTTCAAAGCTGCACCGAACCACTGCGCAGCGGCAAGGGCCAAGGTGAGCAACTATTCTGGCGATGACAAGATGATTGAGACACGCCCAGGAGAATTGTAGCGTGCGCATCGCTGGGAGACGGATAATAGGCGACATCCTCGAGGATCAATATGGTGGTAACGTAGATAGGGCTCCAGACTGGCGCCAATCCGCCTCTCGCGAGCAACTGAAACCCGCCATTCGAGAGAGTCGTCCCGGCGGCGGTTCGTGAGTGTGGGCGCTACAGAGATCCCATCATGACCTGAACCTGACTCATGCGTGCGGCTTTAGTCGTCAAGGTCATTGTAGTGTCGAGGAAAGACGACTGCGTCGTTGAGGGGCCTTTGCGCCGGTGGCGGAGTGACGCCAGTTGTACGCGTCTCATGCACGCCTCAACTCTCCATACAACGCCAAGAATATGGTCATGTTCGCTCTTCCAACGAGGATCAGATGGCCGGAGTGGGATTGGAGTGCAGCGAGCGTGTGCTTGGGCGCAGCGATTTCGGAGATGCCACCGGCGTAGGCGGGATTCGAAATCGAGGGAGGCTGGCCGGTCGCCGGACCAAGTTTCTGAGAGATGCAAAAGACGCGCAGAGGTAGATCTTTTACCACTGCGGAACCGGAAGATGATGACCACCGCAACGAGGACTGTGATCTTCAGGAAACATTTCGCCTCTGCCATCGCCGATTCGCTTCTCGTTGAGTCCATGGCAACGTTGGCTGTGGATTTCAGGAGTAGCTCCACATGATCGTGACGCCAAATCAAGTCGAGAACGGGAGCGCGTGCGATGCGCGGGCTTAAGGGTAGGAAGTCATGTGCTAAAAGCAATGGGGGCGAGCCCTAAATGCGACCACATTCCTGGTCCCCAGCTCCTCTTGTTGATGGCAAAGCAAAGCTTTGGACGAATCTTTACGCGAGGAGAGGCACGCAGCTACTAGGCGCAAGACCATCGACAGTAGTAGCTAACGTCGCGACGATTCGGTCTTAAGCCTCGAAGCTTCTGGTGCGGAGGTATTCAGCAGCCAAAGAGTTTACCTGGCTGTCGTAGTGCGAGGCAGGCTGGTAGTGGGGTGCAGGTTGACGGATGCGGTGTCTCACCGTTCGTGTCCGCCAGCCACGACAGACACGAAGTTCCAGCAGCGTCGATCAACAGACTTGGACGATGTGGGCGGGAAGGACAGAATGTTTGGCCTGGGAGAACTTCGAAAATTGGTAGGAGGTCGGCTGGCACCGCGGCTTCGCACCTGACTGCATGGCTGATGATTAAGAGGGCCATGCGTAATAATGGACTAAAAAGGAGGAAGGCGACCGGGATGAAGCTCAGTGTCCGTCCAGTGCCTGCGTGCGGGGCGAGAACCAGGATGCGCGATTGTTGACGCCCGCGGCAGAAAGCGACCAAGCCGTACCCTTTTCGGTGGCCGGAGAGATATTAACCAGTAAAGGTATCAAGAGATATTTCCAGCAAAGATGGCAGTACGTCGTCATGTGTGTTCTGAGCGGTAGAGTTGATGGCGGAAGAAGTGCGGGCCAGACTTGGACCATTGAAGGGAGGCAGAAACCAGGGATTTATGATGAGTTCTTGGTCAGGTTGCTGGGCTCACCGTGGCACGCAAGACTTGACCGTTGAACTCTTGGAGGTCCTTGTCCTGGAGCTTGGTGGCCTGGTCATTAAGCGTTCTAGCGCTGTTAAGAACGTCAGTAACTAGCGCCTGCTTCTTGTAAAATGAGAATATGGAATAGGAAGAAGAGCAGGATGGGATTACTCATTTAGCTTATCTGGACCTCCGCCAATCTAGACGGGCACGTTGTAGATGGCGCTCCACTTCTCCTTGACAGATGCGGTCATAAGAATCAATGTCAGGATGGTAGTGGTGGTTGATGAGGATGTAGTGGCTGGTTCGGTTGAGCTAGCGGAGCTCGTAGTTGCCGTTGTCGTAGACTGGCTATGCGATGTGCAGTTCGGTGTCCATTAGCGCACAAACATCTTAGAGACACTTCCCTCGTCTATTGCCAGCGCGTTTCGAAGCGTACACTGGGGGGAGCTTTTCTAGCGCGACCGCAGATCTGGCGCCGGAGAAATTCAAAAGTGAGCACAATAGCAGAGGAAGAGAAGGTTGGTATATACCTTCTGAAAGCTTAAAAATCATAGCTTGCCAATCCAGCCAAAAGAATTTGCGTCCTTCATGATGTCGGTGCTGGCGCGGATGCTGCCCTCGATTTCGCGGACGGAGAAGGCCTCGTTGACTTGAATTTGGACGCTCCGAGTATTTGGCGAGGATTGTTGACAGGGTGGCACCGCATAGAAGCAAATGCGGATGTCTGGAAAGTTGCATGCCAGGAAAGATGTCGGTTTGAAGAAAATCGCAATTGTTGCTCATCCCCTCCTTGATGAAGCCAGCCTAGGGAGGAGGGCAACACATGTCGCATTGCGGATCACCGGCAGTCTTTGGAGGGCATCTTTAGCTCTGAATGCTCATTTAAGGTGCTGTCGCCGGGTAGTTTGTTGACGGAGTGCTGCCTGAGTTTTGAACTTGTCGCTGCATGCCGTAAAGCTGGAGATGACAGATTATGCCTTTTCAACCACAATTCAATTCTGGGGCACCATTGACCCGGACCACGCTGGAAGTCGTGGCTCCCACTCAGCACGGTCGTGCGCTCACTCAGGCTCCGTGGCGCAGGAAGGGCTCAAAGGGTAGCAGGCGGCGGTGCGTCCGGGCGAGGGGCAGCAGACTCGCTTTGAGGTTGCTCAGTTGAGCGGAAGGGCGAGGTCGTTGGAGGCGAGGTTGTTGGAGACGAGATTTTTGGAGAGGGTTCGGCCGGTGTGAGCGAAGGGAGGGGTAAAGGAGTTGGCGATGGTAGAGTAGAGCGGGATGAAGAGTCGGTTGGTTGTGCGGTGGTGGGCGGTTCCTCAGAGGCGTCTGCATGTTTCACGGTAGCCACCTCTCGAGCCTGGCGAGGCTCGCGCAAAGGATAGTAGTGACTTTGAGTCTCCGCGTCTGCAAGCTCATCGCATTCTTTCAGAAAATCGGGGGCCTGGAGCAAGTCTTTACGTGGGTCCCATTGGTTATGCGCCATCCTGGAAGCAGCGTAGAGCTCTGCGGGCCGAACCGTGCGCGACCTATCGCGGAAATCCAGGCTGAGTGGAGGGAGGCTAAGCGATTCCAAAGCCAAGCAAGGATGAAAAAAAAAAAAAAAAAAAAGAGTGGCAGCGTACTAAATTAAGCAATGAGCGTCGCCATCACAAAGCTCAGGTCGGGCCACGGCGGAAGACAGAGCCATGAGGACCTGAGGGCGGAACTTGTTATGGTCAGCGAAAATGAAGCAAGAATAAAGCAAAGAGAGGCAACATACAATACTAAGCAATCCCACGGGGCATCAAAACGTAGTCTCAGGGACGGCTGCAAATGAAGGGGATGTGAGGGCGAGACATTATCAGCAAGGACCAAGAAGGAAAGGCAGCAAGACGAGCAATTTCCACATGGCTTGTCTACCCACGGCGGGAAAACCGAGAGTGAGGCAGGGGGCGAAAATACAACGTTGCCAGTAGGGACCAAGCAAAAGGCAAAGGGGTAGCAATGTGCGTACCATCTCAGGTCCACTTACCCTGACGGAGCCGAGTTCGTGCACATGAGACTCGGACTCAATGAGCCAACTGAACCTATGTTGTGCAAGTGTAAGAACCCCGTCGAGGTCATGAAGTCGGTCATGTCCAGAGCCAGCTCCACGTTTGACTGCGTGAGTCTGGTCCCCGATGCCATAATGGGCTCAATCCTGAAGCCGTCCATCAACGCGATTTCAATTGAGGCCGTGTCAAACTTGCCGGTCGTGGACGGAGCTGAGGATGGAAACCACAATGTCTGCCTCCATGGCCTCAGTTTTGACCGCGGGCATGTTCGGCGCGGCAACCATGGACAAGATTACGGAGGAGGGTGTCAATGTGTGGATGAAGGCAGACAGCGGTAAGACTGCGAAGGTGAGAATTAGGTTGAACAGGGAGAAGGTCATCAAGGCCCCGGTGATCGTGCAGAAGGTCGTGCACGGTGTCAAGATCGCAGTCTCGCACAAGTACGCATTCAGGGGCATGATAAAACAGGCTGGAGTACAGCGCGACCCTGGACGAATGGACTCGCGACTGCGAGATAGCGGGTGTGTGCGTGAGGTTGATCGGGAAGATGAACGCGGACGAGGGCACGAAGACGTGCAGGTGCGAGGTCGAGGCTAAGCAATGCGCGGGTCGTGAGAACTCATCTACAGCCACGGTGAGAAGGGGGTGGAGGCCGGGACTGAAGTGTTTTTAGTAAGAATCGAAGAAGGCAGCAAGGGAGTAGTAGATTGAGAGCCTGAGCAGCTCTCAGTGTCGTTAAAGCTCATTCACAACCCCGGTGGTGATGTGCAGCTGAGATGGAAAACGAGAGGGTATCAGAGGGCGGAACTGCAAAGTTGGGATGACAATAGCAAACAAGAGCGATAAGAGACGTACCGAAGGGAGGATAATCTGCGTGATGCTGTCGAGGACGGCGTCGTGGGCGGCGCGCAGGGCCGCGAGGTCGTCGGGGCCGTCGGATGCGGCCGGCGTCGTCGTCAATGTTGCGGCGGCGGCGAGGTAAGAGACGTACCAGAGGGCAATGTTCAACGTAGATGATGGCGACAGCAAGCGATAAAGGGCAAGGCAGCTGTAGAATTTTGGCGGCAACGCTGAAAGGCAAAGCACGACGAACAGTCAGTCGTATTCGCAGTAGAAAGCGGGGCGCGTACGGATGGATATTTGGATTGGCGGCATTGGAAGAACGACGAGCAATACCGATTGAGGATGTGCTGTAGCGAGAAGCAAGAGCGGCGACGGAGAGGGTAAACCTGTTTCAAAAAAACTTCAGCCATCAGGAGACCCAGACGGCCAATCTGCAAACTTTGATCAGCACAGCGATCTTGAATTGAGAGAAAGGGAGATGTGTTTCTCTATCACGCGACAATGGCAGGAACTGAAGCCTTACCAGCATCTCCGGGCTTTTTTTCTCAGTCCTCGGCTGATTGGGTAGGGTTCGTAGTGGGAAGTTGTAGTGTGTTGTAGGCGGCAGAAGCGAGGCGACTTGGCCCTGACCGGACAAGGAGCACGGCAGACAATGTAGAGAAGAAGAGCAGGACGTCCCAAGAGGTAGAAGGGTGGCAGTCCAAGAGTGGCAGTGGCGGAAGGGCGACAGTGCCGGCGACAAGTTGAGCTCTGCATGAGGTCGGCTGGAGTGGAAGCGGGAATGTGCCAGGTCTGGGATTTTTGGAGTCTCATAGTCAACGGCGCGGGCAGGCATCGAAACGGGGAGGAATGGTTTCAAATGGAGCCAAAGATTCCTACCTCCGAGACAGCCTGTGGAGTCGTCTAGATCAGCATGAGGAGATGGATGTTTACTTCTCTAAATCACGCACTCCTCAAGGTGAAGTTGGTGGACGACGAGAGCGGAGGATGCGAGCGGAGTGGTACTCAGAGAAGTCCAGATTGGCCCGGACCTCGAGCACGCATCGACGGACCTGGGGCGTTGTCAGTGATTAGAACAAGTGGACGAGACAAGACTTTGGAAAGCAGGAAGTATGCCTTTCTGATACGCGCTCCTCAAGCTAAAGTTGATGCACGATAAGAGCGACGGATGAGAGCAGCTAGAAGAGGATAGATGTGAGCGACTGGAGGCTGGAGTCCCATCAATGACGAAGAGAGAGCTGAGCGATGACTTCGGTTGGTGTATGTTGAGAGATTGGGTGGATAGGACGATCGTGAGCAAGAGGGATTGATAGGAACAAAGTCTGCGCGCGCGCTCTGTCCTGCTAGACCATGGCGAAGAGACTTGAACGGATGGTCGACGAATTTCCGCACGAGGCCTTGCGAGTGCGAAGATGAGATAGACGTAGCTTTGCCGTTGCGGCTTCAGGTAGAAGATGGCTGCTTGTTGGCTGGCGTTTTCATGTCTCTGGATGCAGTGGTGGTCAATTTCGTCAAGAGAGATGGGGGCAGACGCGCGTTGGTACATGGACAAACAGGCGTGGACATAGTTGACTCCGCGAAGAGCATGTAAAGTGAAAAGCCAGAACCAAGAAGCCTGGTCATGTGCGGCGGTGTAGACGGTGGCTACGCATGAACGAGTGCCTGGCGTACGTAGGAGGTGGATGTGGCGGCCAAGAGAGCGGCCCTGTACGGTGGAGAGCGAGACGA
>JAOWBF010241172.1:0-13055 GCA_028566175.1 Vinca major
GTCTTAAAGTTTCCATGTAATACAGGAGGATTCTGTCCATGCAAGTAGCATAAACCTGCATACATATCAGTACTGTTAAAAAAAATAATCCTTAAAATTCGTAAAAAGCCAAAAACACTTCGACAAATAGAGAAAAAGTGTCAAAAACGCCTTATATTTTGGAGCGGAAAAATGTTTCGTCCAAAGAAAAATGTACCTTTTGCTGCCCCAATTCCTACAGACAACCTTTGCTTGAACTCTAATTTTAGTATATCCTTCCCAGTGTCTGTCCGAGAAATTTTTGATCACATTACCATGAGGGGTGAAATAAAAAATAAAAAATTTGATTACAGATACTTGCATTGGATGAAAAGATTTTTTACCATATAAATGATTACAGATACTTCCATTAGGTAAATATTCAAAAATTAGCATTTGGTAGCCACTCTCTTGGCAGTAGCCAAGAAGGCTTACTAGGTTCCTATGTCTGGTTCTTGATAAATAGGTCACCTGCCAAGAAAATTGCAACATCAGAAAAGAAAAGAAAAGAAATTCTCTAATGTACACATATAATTTTTAAAAATTGTATTATCGGGGACGCGCATTGCAAGTGTTGCTTCAACTGTACTAGTAGACAGATAAGTTGTTTGAACACATACCTCATGAGTAAATTCATCTCTTGGAGGACCAGAATGCCTTTTGATAGCCACAACAGTTCCATCACATAGCAATCCTTTAAAAGCCATACCAAAACTCCCAACTCCAATGAGATTAGTTTCACTGAAATCTCTAGTTGCTTGCTGCAATTCTTCCATTTTAAATTGCCTTGCTTCTTGTGATCCTCCCCCGAGTGGCGCCCCAGTTGATCCACCACCTCTTCTCATTTCAACTGTAAAAAGAGAATGAAATCATCTCAAATGTTTTTTTTTTTTTTTAAATTCGAAGATCGTCTAAGGATTAGATATTACCAGCTGCAGATGGAGCCGAAGATCCCGAGTCAGAGTTCCTTGGAGTATCTTTACATTGTGATTTGAAGAACCATATAAACAAAATTATTACCAAAAACAATGTTAGGAGGGCCCCTCCAAGAATGGCTGCAAATGAAGTTCCCATACAAAAAGAAGAAATTGTGGTCTGTCTCAAGAGACTTGAACATTGAATCTTGACATCAACTTAGTCAAGAAATTCTTTACATTTCATCCATTTTGTTTGGTGGTAACAAACAAAAAAAAATCACAATTTTTATGATGATGATTTATTACAACCAATGTGAAGTGGTGTGTAGATACTCTTTACACTAAAGGCTTTTATTTGATTATTCTGGCCTGAAGTCCCAAGAAATGCAAACTGGCTGATATGGTATTTACTTGAGGAACATAAACTAAGGTAAGCTAAAGAGCAATGCTGCCAATTTCTACTAGAATGGACAGCTCATTAGCACTTTTCATATTACTACTTGTACACTAAAGGCGATACCCACGCCCTGAGGGCTCCACCTCCCAATTCGATAGGAATTATGGAGGATGTTAATCAACGTGACCCACCTGTTCGACTGGTGGGAAGCCTTGTCTTAGGCTACCGCAAGAAGCCAACCCCACATTACAGGGTTGAAACTTCCATACTGCGGCTACCAAGATTCGAACCTGGCCCTTCTACACAATCTGCCACCCTGAACCAACTGAGCTACCTTGCAGATTTTTCATATTACTACTACCCTTAAAATTGATGTCCATTTTCTTACAATATAAAATAACTTCAACATCAATCCAGGCAATCTGGTACTGACTGAGATCCCTACACCATAAATTGTCACTTTTCTGTAAAAAAGGCTGGTGCAGTTGGAGCAGTAGTTCTGACTCAGAATTATAGATACTAAGTTCGAGTCTTGTACTCCCTCCCCTGATAATAAAATTTAGGGGAAAAAAATGTATGAAGGTTTCCTCGGCGCCGTGGAGACGAATTTTAGGCCGTCCGATTGAACAATTCGATGGCTGCGGTTAAAAATGAGAAAATAGTTATTTTCTCTGGAAAAATAGACATTTCTCCACCGTTAAATCAAACATCAACGGTGATGATATGTCAACACTGTGCTAAGAAAAAACAACCCTCAGCACCATAAGTGCGCCTGTTATGTTTGTGTTTGGGGGGGAAGGGTAAAGCAGTGAGAATTGAAAGTGGAAAAGTAAAAAACAAGTAGAAGAATTCGAAGGGTGATGTCAGTTTAAGGTCCTTTTTGCTTAAATGATTCCCTTTCTCTCTGCTGCTGTTTCTATTTCATCATTTTCCTCGCATACCTCAGAAACAGTATGTGTACTTGCAAAAAAAATTAGTACCTTTGATGAGCAAAAGTGCTAACATTATATATTCATGGTTTTCTTGTAGATTAATGTAAGAAAATGTACGGGTGTGCTTGGATTGGATTTGGTTTGAGACTCAAACTCAGACTCAGACTCAAACTAGTTTTGGATTGAGTTTGGAAATGAAATCTGAAGTGTTAAATCATCCCGACCAAATCCCAAACTCAATCCATATCTGGTTTGAGTATCAAATCAGACCAAACCCAAACCAGACCCAATCCAAGCACACCCGTTTAACTCACCAATGAGGGTTAATATAGTTGGCGCAATACTTCTGACTCAAAATAATATGTCTCATATTCAACCCTCAGGAAAAAAACTTACATTATGTCAATTCATTGAGTCTTTTCCTTGAACTCATTTAATATTATTTTTTTTTCCTTCTGTTTTTGTCATCTGACCTGGAAAGATGATAGCAATTTAATATTTTTGTTTTATTAATATAAGATGAAAATGTTCTGCATAGAACAGATCATGCCAGCTGAGCCAACAAGACACCACCACAGCCCCACATCTTTGTACTGTATCAAACAGAAAATTACTGCATCGTTTTTGGATTAGTATTAGAAAAAATAATTTCCATTTTCCCTTATTTATGTATCCACATTCTAAGGAACATTCAATATAATCTCCCGTCCCGATTGGGATATGTGTAAAGAAGCGAGAAGTGTATAAGAACAAGAGTACCCGTCTAGGCATTCGCGGTTACTTTCGGGCCCACAGTCATGTAACGTGACATTCATATTATTATGCACCATTTCAATTTTGTGAAAAGGGGTGGAAAATATGGGTTGGATTGTTGAGCTGCTAAATGGGTCTCATTTATTTATTTTGTATTATTCTTTGAATTTGTTGTCTTGAGAGTTTGGCTGTAAAGTAGAATTTGTGTATGAAAAGAGTTTGGCATGTACTTCAGGCCCCCAATGCTTGATATAAAAGAGCCTTAGGCATTTGGCCTTTGAGAAAGATAGCTAACATGTAAAGGAGAAAGCTTTGATTTTATGGGACCATAAGAATCCAGTTTCATCTTACCGCTACTGAAGGAGGGTAAAAATGTCAATAGTTGACATATTAAAAATAAGTTTAGCTAATAACGCTAGGGTGAAAGTTCAAATCCTATCAGAGAGATTAATATTTAATCCTTTATGCAAACTAATGTACATACACCTTTGATTCACTAAAGTATATTCCGCTATTTAAAATTTACCATTAAGACTCTGAAAACGAGCGTTTGATGGACATTTACCCGTAAAACAAACTTGTCAGAAAATTAAAAAAATGAAATAAACTAGTTACCCCTTATTTGTAGGAAGACAATTATACCCCTCTTCTCACTCCAGTAAATGCAAATTGCTCCACCTTCTGCACAATATTCACCACGGCTCCTATTCAGATCGGTCTTTGTTCCGCACATGCGGGACAAATGCTCCTCTGGTAGATTAAAATTTTGGTGGCTGATATTGATTTAAAAATGAACAACTGTTCTTCAGAACACATGTTCGTGAATAAGTGTTCTTAATTTAAGAACAGCTATTCTTAAGGTAAAAAAAATATTTCGCATGTATGAAAAGAAATGTATTCCGCATATGAGCCACACTGCACAATATTAGTCTTGTATTACCAGATAATATATTGATGGATACATAAGAGGGTGGGGTAGTAATTTTGAGTGGGAACTATGAAAATCTGAAACAGGGTGTTGTTTGGATAATGGTGTCTCTATCTATGACAACAAGTGGGGGAATATTTGTACATTCACTGTTTTGTGGTACGAAATATAAGTTGTCCATGTGCCCTATTATTGCATACTCAATCCACTTTATATAAGAGATTCTTTTAGTTTCTCAGTCTATTCTCAACATAATTTTTTTTATATTTTTAAGGAAATTTTTCTAAATTATTCTTACTATAATATTAGGAGTGTTCATGAAAAATCGAAACTGATCAAACCAAATCAATCTAAACCGATTCTTCGGTTTGAAAGGTGTATTGGACTAATTTCGATTTAGACTAAATTAAAACTGAACTTTTGGTTTGATCAAAACTAAATATAAAAGATCAAAACGACGTCGTTTTAATGCCGTCATGTAGTCCGTCAGTATTCGGTCGGTATACTCCGTCGGCATTCGGTCGGTATACTCCGTCGGTATTCGGTCGTTAACGTTCAACAAAACGATGCCGTATTGATTATTTTTAAACCTTAAATATTTAACAACATAAAAAAGATCTAAACGACGTCGTTTTAATGCCGTTATGTAGTCCGTCGGGATTCGGTCGGTAACCTTCGTCGGTATTAGGTCGTTATCATTCAGCAAAACGACGCCGTATTGATTATTTTTAAACCTTAAATATTTAACAACATGTAAAAGATCAAAACGACGTCGTTTTAATGCCGTTATGTATTCCGTCGGTATTCGGTCGTTACCCTCTGTCGGTATTCGGTCGTTATGTATTCCGTCGGTAAACGGTCGTTAATATAAGTCGGTATTCGGTCGTTAATGGTGAACAAAACGACATCGTTTCAATTTGGTCAACGGGACCGATGGGCCGACGTATGGGCGACGGAATAACGACCGATGTTTAGTCGGTTTCTATTCGGTCGGTATTCCGTCGTGGAATTTGTGACCAAAAATATCGGTCATTAATTTCGGTCGCTATTTAACTGTTTTCTTGTAGTGTTATATTCACATGTCGCTATAATTTATCACTTTTTATTCTTGCGGTGAAATGGTTTGAGACCACCGCTCCCATTTCTTATTTCTTTTTTCATTTTCAGATAACTGTCATATGTATTACTGTCTTTCTTAAAATTTACCATTTTTTAGGTCATAAATTTTTAAAAAGATAAATACATATGTGACAACTTATTAATAATAATAAAAAGAGATGAGAAATAAAATGGACACAAGCGTTGAACTACAATTATATGAATAATTCTAAAAAACTAACTTGGACTTAAAAATCTATGACAAATGACTACTTGTTCTTTTAATTGCATAAAATGGTCAATTATGTCAAAAACTTACATGAAATGTTAGATTTTTTTTTGTTGAACTGTGATCCGGGCGAACTAACTAATCCGATTGAGGGATTCGTACGGAGAAATCCGCCATCACCAGGGCACTACAGCCACTTCGAAATAAATTCGCCTCAAGCACGAATCAAACTATTGTCCTTGGCATGCCGAAGAGTTTGCGGGTTAGAAGTAGAGCCCAGTCGAACTATTCTTCGAAATGTTACATTTTGAACATATGCTTTGAACATTTATTTTTTTGACACTGCTTGAAACAAGGTTCAAATTCATGTTAATTGATAAAATACTTTCTATGCATGTCAAAATGAACGTTTTTTATGAGCATACTGAAGAACTAAAAAGTAATTACTCTATCTAAAATTGAATATGCACATTTTACTATTCAAAATGAATAAGAAATTAAATATTAGACAAAACCCTAATTGAAATGGAAAATAGTAAAACTACAGTAATTTTATGATTTCATCACCTAGGTTCTTACAAATGCAAGAATGCACATGGCTGTCCATTGGATCTACTTGGGTCCAAATATTGGATCTGGATCTAGACTTATCAAATGGAGTTTCAAGTTAGGCCATTATTATATTAAATTTGAGTCTTCTTAATTAGAGTTCGTACTTAACCATGTCCACTCTCAAATCTTATATGAAAATTATAAATTTTAATTGAGTTTTTGAGTTCTTTGGTCCCTTGGTTTACACAATTATAGTTTAGACTCACTACTCTTAGATGTTATATTTATCTAGATCCAAGCGCATTTGAGTACCTGTCAAATCTTAATCTGAATATAAAAAATGTATGTTTAGACACAGATTGAATCTAATAAGTCTAAATTTGGATCGGAGCATTTGAGTGACAGGCTTTTGGGTCCCACATTTTCCCTTTTCTAATTCAATTCGAATAAAACTTACTGAACAAAAAAGCAGACCAAACAAATCGAAATGGGTAGTATTTTCTTGGAAAGGCATTATTTTGCTGAACAGAAAAGTCGCTGTTTATGTTTGTTTGGGTAGTGATGATCAGAAAAGAGGCAGGGTTTGTCTATGCAGTGCAGTTGAAGATAAGGAAAAAGGGCCGGGATGATGATGATGATTACTGAGTTAAGGGCAACTGGATATTCGAGCCCATGCATTTGAAGAAGACTATTCCTCACAACCACACTACCCACCACTCATTGCAGCCCCCACACCCCAACTACACCACCCAGTTTAATCTTGGACCACATTTTAGGGTTTTTGACATGTCCTACACTGTTTTTTTTTATCGCGTTTGAGTCATCTTCAATATAGTTAATTCATCAATATACCTCCACGGTTCACTTATCGATGAACATAAAGGAAAGACACAGGACCTACTGTGCGCTCTTACAATCTATTGGAAAAGGCGCACAAACTACTACCTTGGCTCTTAGATTAGCACACATTGCTTGCTTTGCTTGACCGGTAGCAGTTATCTGGCTTCCCTCTTCTCTGTTGAGGAAAAATCGTTTGTTCTCATACATGTTTCTACCTTTAGATATGAACTTTAGAAAGGATGGCTAATCAGGGTATTCAGATAAAATAAGGGACATATATCAGTATAAGAGTGAATAAGATACGCAGATGGATCTCACCTAAGAATTTACCTTAACATTAACATTTAACATTATAAAATAAATAAAAACCTCATATTTTTAATTAATTTTTTTTTCTTTCTGTAAACTCTACAATAACATCTCTGCAATAATAACAAAAAACTTTTTACTTTACAAAGTGCCCTATCTAAATCCGAATCTTTGTCGATACTTATGATCTCTCTTTCTTCTCCCTATCTCAGTTTACCGAATCTTTGCCGATATTTATTGTCTGCAGCAGCCCGCACTATACACTTGTCCGTATCCCTTCACTCTCTCCTTTTCTCTTTTCCTTTGTTTTGTTCATCGTAGGGGTTTTACATTTACAAGTTTCCACCTTTATGTGATCTGCAAAAGCCGTTTAAACTTTTTCGCTATTTTATTGTTATTTGGGTATTTAATCAGTAGGCGTTAGAAGGAGTTGACCTATTTGACAAGATTACAAAATTTTTATTTATGTTTACATACGGGCATGTGCCGTAAATTTTATTTTTTTGGAATATTATATTGCGAGATGTAGATGTAACTAAAACTCAAATCCTCATTTAACAAGTGGAACTTGTTATTTATATGCATGCAATAACTTAACATGGTGAAATTGTTTTTGTGAATGCAAATTTAGAGAAAAGAAAAACATTAAGGATGCAAAAAGAAGGAAAAGATTTTGGGTTTTTGGGCTGGTCCAATCAACTTCATATGTATAAATGTAAAGTTTCAACAAAGAGTTAATTTGTTACCACCCTCTCATCCCAATCAAGTCTATAAATGCAATTTTGTGGACACTGAATTCATGGTTCTGAGATATGTATGCTGAACAATCTCATTCAAGAATTAAGAGGTCGAGGCTCTAAAAGAGTGGGGTTCGAAGAAGAAGATGGGGGACCAAAGCATCGGTGTTGTTGCTAATTAATTAAAATCTCTCAGGCCTATTCTGATCCCCTTAGCTGGCCTTGAATCTGTTTACATATTTTGTTGGGGTCCATCCTATATATTGCATGCATTGATCCATATAGTGGGTATATATATTACTCCAAGAAACTAATACAACGGTTAAAGGTAAAATGAATAGGAAAGTCCAAATTTAATTCTCGCAATAAGAGTTTTTTTTTTGCATGTCACCAATCACGCTAGAAAGAAGCAAACCGGGGCCGAGAAGCTGGGGCGTGGAGTGTATCTAATAGTCCGAGTCCCATGTCTCACTCACAATATCTGCTTACAAATTGTGGGTGAAGCATGCGACATGAACTAATAGGTAAGGTCCATAAAAGCTCATACTGAACATCACATGAAGACTATATATACACTCTTTAAAAGACGTTAAATTTTACGATTGAGATTGGTTCCTTTAGAATTTAAAGACCGTTAGGAACTTTAGTCCGATATAATAGTGGATTTGTTTTCACCTTATATTCGAGGTAAGGTTTGTCCACCTCTATTAATGAGTTTTTGCTTTCATTTTTAATAAGTATTATTTTAAAAAAAAAAAAACTAATGGGTAAGGTCCGCCCCATTTATTCACAAATGAGTGACAAAACTTAAATTCATTACATTCAAACCCCGTCCTTGCACATATATATCCTGCATGCTTATATTGAAGATAAAGAGAGATTGGGGTTGGGGTGTGTGTGTGTGTGGGGGGGGGGGGGTGATGTAGTAGATGTACACAGATATTTAGAAATGGATTGTGATAGTTGAAGATGGTCCTTTCATGATTTATGAACTAGGAATATATCAAATAGTTTATAATGACAATAAGGGCTAAGTCCTTAGGTTAAAGTTTTGTTTCCTCTTTTTTTTTATTGCATTTGTATTTTTGTTGGACAAGGGTATCTTGAAAGAGTATGAGGAAATTGAAGACTCGAGAGGTCCCCATTGGCATGTTTGTCCCTGTCTCAGTAATTAATAGGGTTGATAGAGTTAAATGTCCAGTGCTGTGTGTAAATTTAAGTACTCTGCACATGTATATATAACATAGATCTTTTACCTTCAATGAAATAAATAGATGTTTCATATGGAATTAAAGATACAAGGTACATATAGCTAGAAGATATTCTATTTTTTCACTCACGGTTCATTTTACTTTCAGCTTAACTGGTGTGTTTATGATACAAAATCAGTGAAGCAGAATTTCTGTTAATTTAATAGTGTTCCTTTTCTTGATTCATTTGTATATACTTAAGTTGTGATTCAGGAACTCCAACGTTACATGAAAATCATTTTGGTTTGATGCTTCGGATAAGGTTTAGTTAAATCGTGAAGGAAGCCTAGTACGGCTGGTTCAACCCTTCTATTTTTTTTTATTGGAGAGGGGAACTATATAGTATAAGAAATAGAGAATTTAAGGATCGGGAAGGGGTATTTGAACACAAAATCTCTACTATTTGAGAATTGAGTATTAATCACTATGTCAATGCCTCATTGACAACCCTTCTAAAACTCATAGACCTTAAGTTTAAATGTGCTTACCTTGAATTTTATTTTACAATGGGGGAAAATGATAACTTTGCAAAATGGTAGAAATGAGGAGTTTTATTTAAAACGTCATTTGATGTCCATCTTTTTTTTCCCTCTCATATATGTGGTGTCTTGAGCTTATGTGTTTATATTTCTATAGATATATTTTATATTACTATTTACCCCGATGTTTCGTCATCATAGGAAAAATAGGGAGATTGTAGACCACACAGTATTACAATTACTCCGGTTTAATGATAACGATTCAGGAGTTCTAATATTTGTGTGAGTTTGTATCTTATGTTTAGATTTTATACCTTACACTTGCATTGAAAAAAAATGAGAAAGGAAGAAAATAATTGAAGAAGGGTGTCGCTAAAGAGAGGTTCATGGACTACATAGAGGATCATCAAGAAGAAGTTCAAAGAAAAAGAAATACTTCATGAATATCATAGAGTATGTCACCTTTGAAGTTGTGGAATATATTCAAGCTGATGATTATGAAGGAAGTTGAAAGAACAAGAGTTGTATTATCTTGAAGATGATCAAGTTGGAAACTCTTATAATGAAGATGGTGTAGTCAAGAACTAAAGATCCTTAAAGCTATATTTGCAAGAGTTCAGGACTTCACATTTTATGAAGATGGTGATGTCAAGTGAAACTCTAGGATGGGGAGACTAACTTTGAAATATTGGAGCCCTTTGATCAATCTTGAAGAAAGAACTTCAATAAAAATATTCATAATCCTATTGAAAAATCATAACATTGCATAATTTTTTTAGTAATAAACTTGGAATAGATATGCACCCTGATTTCGCTATTTTCAAATAAGTTTATAACCGGTTTCAATTATTTATTTATTTGAAAATCAGAATTAGTTCGAAGCTTTCAACTCATACAATTTATAAGTGTTTCGATTCTTTTAGCTTTGAAAGTAGTCGAGTCTATTACTTTGTTTTAATTCAAGAGAAGTGATTCCTAACTTTAAAGTCTAACAATGTATTTAGATGCTTTGAGTTGGATGCTTTTATCCCAAAACTCTCTTTCAAACTGTCTATTTATTTTGTCGGTTTCAAGTATAGAATTTTATAACTTCCTTTGGGTTCGAAAATGTGTAGTCAGTGTGCTACACTAATCAATTTTGTGCAAGTCTTGAGCCTGGCCTAATTCTTACATGTAATTTTTTTGTCAGGTTTAGGCACAATTTAATCGGCCCTTAGCAATATTAATCAACTTTTGAAAAAAGCTTGCAATCTAGACTCAGAGAATCAATCAACTAAAAACTAAGAAAAACTAAATTGTGCATGATTAATGGGAAAATTAAGACAAGTACTATGACCAAAATGTATTGAAAGGAGCATTTGAATTAGTACTAATTATATAACCAAAGATCACATTATCGACTAACCAAGCAAAAGAAATCAAATACTTATCCAGAACACATTTGTTTGGTTCATAATTTTATAGAATCAAACAATCAAACTTAATTATTTATTGCGATATCTAAAACATAAATTCCGTGAAAAAATCCATATATAATACTCTATATATGTGAAGAAAGGAACCAAAACTACAAAACCAACCATAAAGTAATCAATCAAGAAAAATGGATTTAACATAGAAAATTTCCAAAACTAAATTCTAAAAGAAACACCTAAATGAATTTAACATTATTGGTAAATTTAATTTTTCAATGAGAGGTTTGAGTAAATAATTAGAGATGTTATTAATGATACATCAAAGAGCATACCTTATGTATATATGCACCAGAAACAGTAATCCCCATGGAAGTTGATGCCAACACTTTTTCCTCAGAGAAAATGACACTGCACTGCTACTTATTGACCTTTCACTCTTAACCCCAATAGTACTATTTCACCTCAAAATGCTTAAAAAAAATATATCTTTTACTAATTTACAGTCCCATTTTCTGAGTTTTCCCACCCTTCATCCCTTCCACAAGAAAATATAAAAAAAAAAAAAAAAGATTTCACAATATATAAAACTAATATGTATAATAAGTTACGTACACTGTACTTAACGAGGCATTCTCTAAACCAAAAGAGAAAAGCACACAAATTCAGTTCATTGAAATTATCTCCGGCCTAATCGAAGCTCCAGATCAATCTCTTCAACAGCCAAATCCTTCTTGATTTCTCCGTTATCGCGATTATTATTAATATCACTACTATTTGAAGCTGAGGGCTCAGTATTATTACTAGAATATTGACAAAAAGATGAATTGATACTCTGGGGTGTTATTGGATAAGTGTAAGTACTAGGAGGGATCAAATTATTATTTGCTTCAAATTGCGATATAGTGAGTAGAGTAGACGGTGAATCCATGAAAGAATTCACTGTATTGGGATTCAAGACATGACTATTAGGGTTAGGTAAGGAGTAAAGAACACATAATCCCCCATTCACGGTGATTTCTTGAGCCGGAATTAGGAGAGCAGAGGGATTGGAGGAGGAGGAGGCGGCGGTGGGGCTATTATTTGTTGGTGTTTTGTGGTGGAGCCGAGCGCGGTCACGGCGGTGTACATTCATGTGACCACCTAGGGCTTGTGCTGACCGGAATTCTCTTCTACAAAAGGTA
Organism: Vinca major; assembly: GCA_028566175.1. Taxonomy (NCBI): domain Eukaryota; kingdom Viridiplantae; phylum Streptophyta; class Magnoliopsida; order Gentianales; family Apocynaceae; genus Vinca; species Vinca major. The sequence continues at coordinate 12,036 of JAOWBF010241172.1, forward strand.
CAAGTGTAAGAGCGCGGCGGCCAAGTGATGTTGCCACTATCTTGCTCAAAGGCTCTTACTTCCCATGAGTCATCTTCTAATTCTTCCGAAACTTGGTTAGGGTTCCACATCCAATTAGTGATTGTGGAATCCGGGTTTTGTTGTCGTTGATGGAATTGAAGCAATTTTTGGTGCTGAGTTAAGGACACAAGTCCTACCTTAGCAGCCATGATCTTGTTGTAACATTTAAGGATAGGTGATAGAGATGATGTGGGATGTGAAAAATGAGAAAGAGGATTAAATAGGGGATGGGCTTAATAGGGAATGGTGACAAAAAAAAAAAATTTACTAAAAAATGAAATATTAAAGAAATTAATCAACAAGGAATTTTATTTATTTCTGACATTGTAATTTTGTACTGGAAAATTAAGAATGTTTATATATTAATTAAATGGAAACGGTTTGCAGCATTGACTTCATCGACCATCTGTTTAGGTATTACTGATTGATGTGGATAAATATCTTATATGATAATGCTTTTTTTTACTTTTTTATTTAAACAACCTGTATCCTTATTTGTTTCACGGAGACTAATTTAATCTGTTTCTAATATAATTTTCTTTATGTAAAAGTTTAAAACCGAAATCTTAGATAAAGAGTGTCATATAAAGTCGGCAAGTTTACTTTTATTTTGAGTACTGACATTTTTGTGGCATGATTTTACCGCCATATTATTGCATCTTTCTGGCTAGCTATTAGCTAATGGAGTCAACGAAGATGTGCTTAACTACAGCAGAACAAATATACATAGTTTCAAAGGGCAAATATTCGTTTGTACTCGTGTATACACCTATTTATTTGTTAAATCACCCACAATTCACCATATATATAATTAAAAAAAATATTCACATGAAAAATTATGAATGTTTGAACACAAGAATGATAATATATACGTGTACAGGTGATTTTCAAGTTTCGAAGACAACTCTTTAAGGGTTTTTCAAAAGATTTTTTTGTTTAATACTGATGATGAAAATTGAC
>JAOWBF010241466.1:0-13027 GCA_028566175.1 Vinca major
AATTTTGTTTTTTTTTTTTTTGCGGCTTTGTGTTTGTATTTTCTTGAGAAATGAAGTGAATTATGATGAAATTAGCTTAGTTTTAAGTTAATTTGTAAAAGGGTAAAAGGGTTTTGTTGGATCTAATTTTGGGAGTTTAAAGTGCAAGTCTTTACTTTGTTTGAAAGCTATAAGTTACTAGATTGCAAAAAATGGGATAATTTGAAATATTAATCAGGTCAATAGAGATTGAATTATGATATTTAGTTTTTCGGGTTTTCGATCAGGACAACTAAAGAAGCTTGTTGCTTGTGTATATTGTGATGCTGAATTAAGAGTTTTTTTTTGGATTTTCTTTGGATTTTAACTGAATTAGTTGGCAAGTGACATAATGAGTCTTAATGTAGTCTTTGAAATATGGCTGTGTGTTAGATAGATGAAATCACTGATATTATTTATCATTATGAACTTTGTTCAGACCATGGCAAGCATGCTGAATTTTTTATTTTATTAGTAAAGAAAAATCTGAAGTTGGTAACTTTTGGCTATTCTTCCATCATGGACTTAGTGTAATTGGGTCATGAACTATTGAATTTATAGTAGCTAAGTAACAGAAAGTTATAGCCGTATGAATCGAAAGGGTTTACATGGATGGAAATTAGCAGGAGGCCTCAAATCCGAGGCTGTGTATATTAGTGGATTATTTGTTGTATAGTTTGTATAGCTCTGTTGATTTGCTTTAACCTACTTGTGGAGCGTCTATACGTATTAACTGCTTTCCTAGTTAGGAAATGGATTATTTTCTAGTCAAGTTTGCAAAAAAAGAAAAAAAAAGCGGATAATTTGTTCAGAAATTGCCTGAATAAGTTGTAAGCTTTTGTTGGAGTGGTGGAGTTTTAAGTATTGATTCAATATCCAAGAGTTCGTAAATATCTTGGAGGGTTGGCTATCATACCCCTTAACCTCCCGAAATTGTCTTCTTTTCAAATAAAAAATGTTAGTAAGTCAAGAGCCCCCAGTAAAGGTGCTACCGTTAGATGCCTGCAAATTCATCTTAGGGCGGTCAATTATCTAGACATGATAGGTCAATGCATTAATATATTTTTCTGTAGTCTAACACGATTTTGATTTAGCCACGATATGTGAGATGCTATCTGTAGATTTGAGCACTAATTTTGGAAAAGGTGATTAGCCTTGCCTTTTTTCATCTGTACATTGTCTTTAGAAGTGCTTTCAGTTGAACATGTGTAGAAGAACAAGTGCCTTCAGTTGCCTCCCCTCAGACAACTTTACATAAGTAAAATCCAAAAAGGAAAAGCGACATAGTTTCAAATTCTTATCTTTTGCTTCAACTATCTTGATGTGATGTTATTACATCATGCAGCTTATTGTGTTGTTGCCAAAGATTCTGTTGGTAAGCAGATTTCCATTGCATTTTTGGAACGCATGAAAACGGATTTCATGAAAAGATTTGGCGGAGGTAAAGCAGATACAGCTGTAGCCAAAAGCCTTAATAAGGAATTCGGGTATGTGAGATAACTGCAAATAAACTTTCTTACGCCTTCGTCCTGTTGATTGGACAGACACATAAAAATTGACGATTCTGTTTTTTTATCTTGGTCGACAGGCCTGTGATTAAGGAGCATATGCAGTACATAATTGACCATGCTGATGAAATCGATAAGTTATTAAAAGTTAAAGCCCAAGTTTCAGAAGTAAAGAGTATTATGTTGGAAAATATAGATAAGGTATGTTAAATAAACCGCGGGGAAAATCATCTATCCCTTTGGTTGCAATTCTTCTCTGTGCATTTGCACTATCTTCCATTGCCTCCTTTACTCAGTTGTACTTCCCTTACTTTTCCTAACTAGTTTTCTGTTTTTAAAGTCGACTTGTGATGGTAGACATTTTGATTTATTTAACCTTGTTGGATGTCTAGCTGATTACACATGATATGTTAACCTCTTAATGTTATTGACGTCACCGACAAAGCTAGAACTTTCATATTATAATGGAGTCTTGCCGAGAAGGTTGGGGGAGGGGGCGAATTTAGAGAATAAGTGACTAAAGGCCTAACAAACTTAGTACCTATTGAACAATTTTAAAATGTCAAGGGGGAGGATGCCTCTATACTGACCTCTGGGTTCGTCCTTGATTGAAGTGTCTCCCGTAAGCAACCCAGAGACCTTATGAAAGCGATAGTATCACGAACTATATTAATTTAGTTAAGTTTCTAGAATGTGCAACTAATCTAGTTTCTGGAATACTTTCGTCTTTCTGGTTTATTCACTTGACGTCTCTAATGGTGAACCGCAGACTATTGAAAGAGGCGTAGGTCTAACCAATCTTTCAAACAAGACTGAAGATCTCCGTGACTCGGTATGTTTTTTTTTTATATATATATATTTGCTCTCATTTCATGCATTCTTTTATGCTTGTTTACGATATACTAGAATTTAAAAGAAAAAGGCACACAAACATTTCCAATAATCTCGTCTCGTTATATATATATACATATATTGCAGGCTCTACAATTCAAGAAAAAAGGTACACAAATACGGAGAAAAATGTGGTATCAGAACATGAAGATAAAGTTGGTAGTTGGTGGAATCCTTGTTCTTTTGATCCTTTTAATTTGGTTATCTATTTGCAGAGGTTTTGATTGTACAAACTAAGCATAAATTTTCAGTACCTAATTTCTATAAAGGTAATATCTGAAAATTTAAGGTCAATGGAAAAGTTGCTGTAAGAAAAAAAAAATCTCCCTTTAGAATTTGGTTTTTTACTGCCTTTTTTTAAATTTTTTTACCTAGTGGTGTGAATGCATTTCTGCTTGTGTAATTGTTCATTATATAGTTATGAGGATTTGTTGAAATTATTCTTTTAGACATTTAAATGACGGGGCCAGAGGTAAGGACGGGACTATAAATCTCGGCCTCGTCTCTCTATTTTCATTTGCGTTCATGGCCTAGCGGGAACTGGATTGATGGATTGGTATTCTCTATTTTTCTTTTCTTTTTAGGTTGATGTATATTTTAGTCCTCAATCTTTATATGATTTATAATTAGACCCTTATAAAATGAGTGATTCTACAAATGAGGACCAAAGCGGGAAATTAAATTAGGCCGTGGCAGGCCAGGGACGCAATCATCCCTGTCCCGACCCACCTCCCGGTTACGGGAGTTAGGAATTCTCTGTTCTAATTTAGTGACCTCTTTTCTGTCTCACCAATAAGAAAATGATATGTATTAAATTTTTGATTAAAAAATTATAACTTGAAAGAAATAGTAGAATTTATAGGAAAAAAATATATATACATGGTAAATATCTATTCGTGGGGATATAGAATGAGGATAGACTATGTTTTGCCGTTATGGGAAGGGTTCTCCACTCGGATCCGCTATCCAACAGGAATTGTTCAACCCAACTGAGGTGGTTCGGGTACCAAATTAAAGTCGGCTAATTGACATAATTCTTAGGTCATGATTTCCGATACACTAAGTTAGACATTCAATCACCAGATACATATTATTACTTGAACTGCGTGTGATATGCCCTTTCATTTTCCAAACTGATACTATTGCTTGAACAGGATAATGCTCTTTCATTTTTCAAACTGATACGAAACAATCTGTGATACTGAGAGCGAATTGATCCTAAAAAATTTAAATTTGACTTTACATAAAGATTATAAACCGAGCATTTAAGCAAGAGAATCAATCAAATTGCTTTGATGTTATATGTTTCTAACTTCCCAAACTTTGATTAATGAGCTAGAGCATATTAAGTGATGAAGGCATCTAATTCAATTAACTTTTTATATATTTTTCTTGGACTAAATTTGATTTCAAGAACTCATCTTCATGAATTAACTTAATTTCTCAAAAGCATATTTTGAGCCAGAAAATCAACTTTTGGTTTGTGCTTTATAGTGTGTTAATATGGGACCATTAAAAGAAAAGATGCTATAAGTATAAATCCATTGCTAATGCTAAAGTATAAATATATTTTTACACCTAAATATCTAAACCTCATCTAAAACAGAAACATTCAAAAAGTGGTTCATAAATGCCCAGAATTTATAATCAGAATCTCTGGAATTCCTTTCCCAACACAAAAAGCAAAACACGTATGATACATAAAGCACAATACATTATTTGCTATGGTAAAATAAATATTTTTATGTAATTATGGGGTCAAAATCGTTTGTCCCCAGTATATGTTCATATTTATGTATTTAACAAATTAGAATTCATTATGTGAATATTTTTTTCTAATTATATATACATAGTAAATTATGAGTAGTTATGCATTTGAATAATTACGTATACAAGTACAGACGATTATCTGCCTATAAATTAGGAGTGATAATCAAGCAATGTGAGATGAACTTAAAAATTGAGATACTTAACTCAGACTAATAAACACACATATTATTTTAAGTTCAATCTCAATTCACAGGGCCTAATATCTAAGTTTTAGAATACATAAAAAATAATAACCAAACTTCAATCTTCACCTTATGAATTTCTTTTTTTTTTCTTTCTTCCAAAGGGAGTCCTTACATTTTAGTATTTTTTTTTGTTAAAACTAATAATATTATATAAATAAATATTATATATAATTTAATTATTTATATTAATATTTTTCAATTATGATCCTTATTTGGGATGAGAGAGACTTTGCTCACATCCAGATTACATACGAATTGGGCATGGAAATTGGCATGATCACTTTTTTCTCGGAATGGGTGCGTCAGATTTGTGCCAACCCAAACACTCCCGGCTCCTATGCGGGACAACTTTTTATTCCGCACGTGCGGGACAACTTTTCAGCCGTTGGATCAAATTTTTTAACGGTTCAAATCTCGAACCGTTCAAAATATCATCTTACGGGTGTTCCACATAAGAGCCGGACTGCTTATAAACTTATCCAACTTATTTGCACGCTCACCAAATGAGTATTTGGCTTGGGTTTTATGTCTGATATACCCTTAACTAGATAGCAAACTACAATGTGCACATAGTTTTCCGGAATTGCCCTTTTCTTGCTCATTTCACCAAATTCACCAGTTCCCGGCAAAAGCCTATGTTATTCATCTTCTGGCGTTTTCAATACGGTTTCACCCACTTACAGGTTCGTCTTTCTCACATAATCCCTTTAAATAAATTCTCTCAAAATGGAAAAATCTTGTAAATCTGTTATTTCTTGATAAAATTCCAATGCTTTCCTTCAGTTTGATTCTCTTTTTCTTTTTTTATTTCATGTGTTCTTGCATTTTTTTTTAAAGAAACAAAGAATTTGATAAATTAAGTGTGTTGGATTGGGGATAAATGTAGTTTTGGTGGTGGAAAATATGAAGAAATCACTATTGCCATTGCAAAATTTATGTGGGCCCGAGAAGCAGAAGATTGGAAAGGAATCTCTAGTGAAGCTCTTGAGATGGCATTTTGGTCATTCTGAGTTTCGTGGAAAGCAATTGGAAGCCATTGAATCAGTACTCTCAGGTCCCAACAAAACTCATAAATTTATAATGTTTTCTTTTTTACATTTCTTTTTTAATTTTTTTTAGGTTATTGATTTTTTTTAGGGGGGTGGTTTTTGTATAGGAAGGGACTGTTTTTGTCTGATGCCAACTGGTGGCGGGAAATCAATGTGTTATCAGATACCTGCTCTTGCGAAATCCGGCATTGTACTTGTTGTTAGCCCTTTAATAGGTGAATGAATTATTGTTATACTATTTTTTCTGTTCGTAAAGAAAGCGTAAACTACACAACATTTTGCTTTGGATTGCGAATGATAGGTTATATTGTCTGATCGTTCCTGTGGCCTTTTTGCTCACAGCCCTTATGGTAAGTGTACTTCAAGGTTGCTGCTATTGTTACTTGGCTATATTCATTATGTGAACGCAGATTCTCATTTTAGTTTCCACTTGATTTCTCTTTTCAGGAAAATCAAGTGACGGCATTGAAAGAGAAAGGAATTGCTGCTGAATATCTTTCATCAACCCAGACATCACAAGTGAAGAACAAGGTATTTTTATTGGAAATATTGTTTTAAGATTATAGGTAAAGGACCGGTTTTGATGGCTGCGTAGAAAATGGAATTTTGATAATTACCCACGAAAGAATCCTTCTATAGTTTCTGCAGTGCTTAAGAGTTTAGGACAATAGTGCTCTGTGCACATGACTGACGGTGTCTTTGATTTTGGTTTGAGCAGATCCATGAGGACCTGGAATGCGGAAAGCCATCCATAAGATTGCTCTATGTGACACCGGAATTAATTGCCACATCAGGATTCATGTCAAAGTTAAAGAAGATCCATTCTCGAGGGCTGTTGAATCTTATAGCGATTGATGAGGTATGTGCTGAAATAGTTTCTGGTAGAAATATAATTCATATTGCTAGATGCATCTAACTTCCCGTGTTATTGATATCTTTTAGGCACATTGCATCTCATCATGGGGTCATGACTTCAGGTAACTTCTGAAATTTCAAGTTAGTTGATCAAATTAACTAGCTCTGTGCTCATCCCACGTAACAAGCTCTTAACATTGACTAACATGGATATACATTCATGAAATGTCTCCCTTCCCCCAAAATGTTGTTTCCAAATATATTCTGGGTTCTTTATATTTTATACTTCACTCACTCTTCAAGTCATGTCATGGGTTGTGACTGAGTTTTGCGTTGGTTGTCACGAGACCTACCGCAACCCTCCTCCTTTATCCGGGCTTGGGACCGGCAGTAAGTGTCAAGGACAAAAGTCCTCAACACTCACTGGCGGTACGCTGGTTGCTCCTTGCCTCTGCATACCCCTAGAACATATACTAAAACCATATCCACCCTACCTTCTTCCTTGGTACCTACCTGCCCCACGTGATTACTGATTTAACAATATTGCACTTGTAATTTCCATCAAAAGATTCAAGCTTTAGTCATCCAGTATTCCATTTTGTTGATTTTTGTTTACTTCTGGTTTGTGGTGATTGGAACTTTCAAAAGATTCCTGGAAAAGGTGTGTGTGTGTGTGGAAATTTTTAATACAATTTGGTTTGTAGGATGTTCTGAGATGAATCCACACTTTTTGGGAATTTTCCCAGGACATCGCTCTTGATTGTCTTTCTGAACATCACAGATATAGTGAGTAAATTGGAAGTCATATCTGCTGCTTGCTGATGTTTATAAGTTTTCTCCTTTTTCTTTTATAGAGGAATATTATAAATGACCTGTCTCTGATTGCAAATTTATCATTGTCTCATATCTCTGGATCTTGAATGTTGGATGTAATTTAGGCCTAGCTATCGGAAGCTTTCTTCTTTGAGGAACCACCTACCTGGAATCCCTGTGTTGGCCTTGACTGCAACTGCTGTTCCCAAGTAAGTGTTTTCATATGCTTTGTAAATATAAGCTTGGATTTCTGCATTGTTTTTAGTTGTTCAACTTCACATATGATACATGGATGCCGATAAAATATTATCTTTTACCATGCTCCTTCTCTTTGTTTCTTTTTAGAGGAAAATAAAACTAGGAGTTCAACCTTAGATTCGGTTTTGGTTACCTTTTTTTAACTTGAAGCGTCTGTTTGTATATTGCATCTATTAAGTAGGTATACCTGTGTTGCTACTTAAAATTTTCATTTCTTACATATCAGCAGTTATTGATAATTCTTCTTCTCCTCAAGTTTCTTTCTCTATGTGTAACTCTTTCTTCTACTATGCACTTTATGCAGGGTTCAGAAGGATGTGATAGAGTCCTTGAGTCTGCATAACCCTTTGGTGCTGAAATCATCTTTCAACCGTCCTAATATTTATTATGAAGGTCTGGTGGATATGGCATGACTTGTTAATTTGATTTTTGACTGGAATTGAATTGAAAACGCTTGTTTTAAATTTTTTCACTGTGCAGTTCGATATAAAGATCTTATGGACGAACCATATGCTGATGTGTGTAATTTACTAAAATCATGTGGAGATGTCTGTGCAATTGTTTACTGCCTTGAACGTTCAGCTTGCGATGATCTGGCTTCTCATCTATCAAAGAATGGAATTTATTGTGCCGGTAAATCAAGTAGTTGCTTTAGCCTTCTGTTAACTTATGTTCATGGATTCTATTTTATGCTCTGTTATCTTTACCATGCTTTCAGCGTATCATGCTGGGTTGAACAATAAACTCAGGAGCTCTGTCTTGGACGACTGGATTTCAGCTAAAACGCAAGTAGTTGTGGCAACAGTGGCATTTGGGTATGGCCTTTATATCCACAAGTAGTTCTATGCTTTTGTTATATTTGTTCTCACTTAGCTTTTCTGGTTCTTCTTTCTCGGAATCCTTTGGGAGCATATTGGGTACAAGCACAGACATCTGAACTAGTGGTTTTGCTACAGGATGGTATGCGACTACTATATTTAAGTTTGATGTAATACAATAAGCAACTTCCAATAGAGGTCATATTAAGCAGGAACATTGTTTGTACAAGATAGGGTATAGATCGTAAGGATGTCCGAGTTGTCTGCCACTTCAATATTCCCAAGTCAATGGAGTCCTTCTATCAGGAGTCAGGTAGAGCAGGGCGTGACCAACTACCATCCAAAAGTTTCTTGTATTATGGAGTGGATGACAGGCGGAAAATGGTAAATCTCAGTCTTTAGCTTCAAAATCTCATTTTACTCACTTTAGTTGTCAATAATTGAAATTTGCTCTGACATCTTTGCTATAATGCAGGAATTTATTCTAGGGAATGCTGGGAAAAAGAAACCAAATTCTTCAAGCTCGCCGGATGTTACCTCAAAGAAATCCCTTGAGGACTTTAGAAAGGTAGTTCCGGGCCTTCTATGAATTTAATGTTCCGTAATATTTTGCTTGACATCTCTCTGGATTTTGACCATATGATTCATAAAGATGGTAGAATACTGTGAAGAGTCCGGTTGCCGTAGGAAGAAGATTCTTGAGAGCTTTGGGGAACAGGTTTTTAGTAATCTGCATTTTAGGCCTTCCGTTCGTAAAGATTTTTGTATTCATTACCATATATCATGGTGACATCAAATATCTATCTTTACAAAACAGGTATCCGGTTCACTTTGTGCAAAATCATGTGATGCGTGCAAACATCCTAATATGGTTGCCAAATATTTAGAGGAGGTTACAGCTGCTTGTGCTTTTCGCCACAGAAGTAATTCGTCGAGAATATATATAAGCAGGTGCCCATTCTAATCATGCACATTAATTTCTCTTTCTCAAATGAATTTGTTTCCGTAGTAACAAATGAGCTTTAATTGTTGCTGTATTCTTTTGACTAGCTAGAAGTTTGAATTTTTCATCTCGATGATGTTAAACTAAAAGCTCATTTTAAGATCTAGGTAGATTTAATAAGTGAAAATTCCTACCGTTTGTTCACTTAATTCGTGAGGTCATCTCTTTCTGATAATTTTGTATCGTTACCTTTTGCAGTTCTACAGTTCTCAATAATGATGAACCACTCTCTGAGTTCTGGAACCGGGATGATGAAGCAATTGAATCAGAGGAAGATATATCAGATGCAGATGGTATATTGCTGTTGCCTTTTGCTTGTTGATAAAAACATCTTGTGTGCGTGTGTGCTAGTGCTTAGCTGTGTTGCCGTAATATTTGCTTAATTCTGGTTGGTTTTTTACTTGTTCAACTTAGATATTGTTGGCGATGCAAAGAGCATGGTCCAATCAAGTTCATTCTCACAATCAAGGCTAAATGATAGGATTGAATTATTGCAGCGTGCAGAAGAGGGTTATTATCGGAATAAGGTCCCTGACAAACAGGTAACTAGCTATTCTTTTCTCTGGCAGCTCTTAAAAGTGTATTTGCTGAATCTAATATACACCTCATCACTGATTCTTAATCTGTAAACCAGGTAAATAAGAGCAACAAGAATGCCATATCAGAGTCATTAAGAGAATCAGGCAAGCAAAGAATAATGAACGCGATGAAGCAGAACCAGAAACGGTTCAATGATTTACAGTATGCTCGTGCCATAACCCCTTCGTTTCTCTCTTGTATAAGAATTATCCTATTTTAATTTAATTCCATACAATGTCGGGTTTGATTTGTCACGTAATTCCATACAATGCTCGTGCCATAACCCCTTCGTTTCTGGGCTTAATGTCATTTTTTATCGCGCTTGTAGGATCGACCACGAAGCATCTGTCCTGATGCTTGAAAATGAATGCTACAACAAATACGCTAAGAGTGGGAAATCTTTCTATTTATCGCAATTGGCAAGTACAGTGAGATGGATATCAACAGCTAGTTCAGAAGAACTAGTGAACAAGCTGAATAGTTCATCACCTGTATGCAAGGCTGCTCCAAGCATAAAATCAGGTAGCCCTTCAACACCAGAACCTGCCCTTGATGGTGGATTATCAACAGAAGTAAATGACGAAAAGAGGCATCACAGTCTTGAAGAATCAGAAACTCCTGTAAGAGTATCGCCAAGTGTTACAGAAGTTCCGAAGTTGCCACCGATCCCTTCTTTCTCCGACTTCATCAATAGCCGGAAACCAAATGATAGGCAATCCTCGAAATTCAGAACGCAGTCTCCCAGTAGTTCAATGAGGAGTTTGGAGAAGAAGATGAAGTACAAATAGCCTAAGTTTGAGGTTAGACAGAGAGTTTGAATTTTAAATTTGACGTGTTAGATTTTGCAAAAGATAAATTGTTTATGAAGAAAGATTCGGATCACAATCTAACGTCTCAACTCGTCAAATTTCCTAAACCTAGTCCTGGATATACCAGACCGCCATATCAAAGCCCAAGCCCAATTTATCAAAGAAGCCTATCTTAGTTAGTGCTGTAATTTTGACTTGAAACAATAAACTTTTGGTATATGGATGATTTGGATTTTCCTAACTAATTTGGCTGGATATAGGCAATATAAACAATGATAATGCAATATAAAATCGCTTCCTAGATGACTCGAACGTAAGACCTTATCATGAGTAAGTTCCTTGAAGAGTGAAGTTAGTTAAAACGATAAATATTCAGTTAAACATGTCTGACCCGATAATAATAACTTTTAAAAAAAAAGTCAAAACCCAAATTCCTCCAATTTGGACGGGTTAGCAAGTATCTAAAAGGCCCAAACAAATATCTATAGGCCGGCCCAAAATATCTCTGACCTTAGATTGTTACCAAGCCCATTAAGCCCAACAGTTAAACTAAGGTCTTCTTCTTCTTCTCTTGGAGCAGAAGTTTTCTTTCTTCTTTTAACTCTAAATCTCCGTCTTTTCTGCAAATCGAAGCTTCAAAAAATTAAACACACTCTGTAGATTAATTCAAGAAATTAGGGCAACCAGAAAAACTCAAATCAAATTAATTCAAAATGGGTAGTCGTGGAAGTGGCGGTGGCTACGATCGTCACATCACGATCTTCTCCCCTGAAGGTCGCCTGTTCCAAGTCGGTAAGAACACTTTAAAATCTTTTTTTGACCTAATTTCTAATTTGAATTCGAATTTTGCATTATTTGCGAGATTTTTTCTTCATGATTAGTGGATTTTTAGGTATTGGAGGTAGGTTTAATTCAGAATATTAGGGTTTTAACTTCTTAATCGTTTTTTCCATGAGGAATTTTTATTATTTGCATTATTTCTTTCAATATTATCTTTAGCTCAGGATCTTCTAGTACGAGTAGTTTTATTATAATCACCTCTTTAACTTATCATGATTCTATATTAATCGATCATCAATAAGTGCAATGCACATTGGGTGTAAATAATGGACTTGTATCAATCTCTTTCCTATTAGTTGGTTTTTTTGTCCACGTGTAATGCACTCACAAGATGAAGATAAGTTAAGAGACTACCAAGATAAAACTACTCTTCTAGTACCACTCGATCCAAGCATGTAAATTCACTTTTTGCCTAATAATATTGCTACACGTGGAACAGTTATATTAATGTACTGTCTATGTACTAGAAGATGTATTAGAAGTTTTGAAGTCTTTTTCTTATTCATTAGTGGATCTAGGTATGGAGTTGGGGGTTTACGGTTTAATTTGGAATGTTTGGGTTTTAATTTAACTTCTGGCATTCTCAGAATATGCATTCAAGGCCGTTAAAGCTGCTGGAATCACATCTATTGGAGTCCGTGGGAAGGATTCGGTTTGCGTAGTGACTCAGAAGAAAGTTCCGGTTTGTAATTTTTGCTCCTTTGTTTTGTTGTTTTTTAGTTCTTTGGAATAAATGTGTTTTTTTAATGAATCTTTGATTTTATTCAAAAAAAATTGGAACGTGTGAGCAGGATAAGCTTTTGGATAACACAAGTGTGACCCATTTGTTTTCTGTAACGAAGTACCTTGGGTTGTTAGCCACCGGGATGACAGGTATTTCGCCTGAAATAACTTGGAAGCTCTTGTTGTGGGTCTTATTCCATGGATATTAAGTTAGGTCTGAGTATTGCGTATGGTAAATGGCTGGTATTCTGAGGCTTTAATCATTGGTATAAGCTATTCTGAAATTTCAATAGATTTGTTGGCACTAATGGAAATTTCAATAGATTTGTTGGCACTGTTTTCGTATTTTTTAAAGTTTTATTTTGAACTTGATACTTCTTTTCTTGATATCTATGAATTTTGGTGGCTTCTGATTGATTCTATTGGAACCTTTCTAGCTGATGCAAGGACATTAGTTCAACAAGCAAGGAATGAAGCTGCTGAGTTTCGTTTTAAAAATGGTTATGAAATGCCTGTAGATGTATTAGCCAGATGGTATGTTAACTTTTGTTATATTGTAATTTCATGGTATCTCTTCTCATTGGTTCATGTTACTTGTATTTTGATTCAAAACATCTAATGGTCATAGACAATTTTGAACTATCTGTTCTCCTGTCGGAGCAAATGTACAATTTTGGAACTCGACTGCTTAGCCAATGATACTAGGCAGTCTCCAAGTTTATGTTATGTGTTTTTGCATAGGGAGAAAATATTGCCCCATTGTTGTTATTCTTCGTCCGTCTTTTCTAAGTCTTGCCATATTGCAGGATTGCAGATAAGTCTCAGGTATATACACAGCATGCCTATAT
>JAOWBF010241563.1:0-13011 GCA_028566175.1 Vinca major
AATATGGACCGGGGACGAAGACATGGGGGGGGGGAAGGGAGGCGGAGCGGTCGCCCCGATTTTTTTTAAAATACTACTAAGTATATAAATTTTATATGTAGCTTGGAAATTTTTATCGGTTTCGCCCCCAAAATTATCTTTTGCCGTTTTTATATGTAGTTCAACATACTGTTGCGGTTTTTCCCTCAACACCAAATTCTTGGGTTCGTCCCTGATAAAGACAGTCTTAGAATTGAATTTTCCGAACTGGTAGACTCGCCAAATTCATGTGAAAGAGTTGTGGGACCAGTCCCACAAGAACTATCATAGATTGAATTTTCGGACTTCTAGGATTCTAGGATGTTGAGTCAACTATTAATTGTTTTTGGAAGGGAGTCAACTATTAATTAATAAGTCAGTTTCCTAATATTCCGTTTTTATTTTTATAGTTTAACTTCCTTAAAGCCAAAAAAAAAGTTTAACTCGTGTTACCATCAACCAAGATTAATTTATTGTTGTTATATGTTCAATAATTTTTTTTTTTTTTTATGGATTTTGACATTTGTTTAATTTGTAAACTATATTTTGTTAAAGGTTTAATGACATTTTAGTAGCCCTTAATTTGATCAAACTGTCAGTTGAGTATGTAATCTTTAACAATTGTCAATCAAGTATTGTTACCAACCAAACTAATTGGCCCAAAAAGCATGGGACCACCTTTTTATTTTCTTTTTCTTTTTTCTTGTTTGAGGGGTAAGTAAAGATATTACATCAAGCGTTGAAGTCTCCGCAAGTACTAGGTCACTCAATTGTAGAATCGTCCTTATAAAATTGTTCACATAATCTTTCACATTAATTAAATGGGACCTATCTACAAATTTGACCTTTACTCAATTAATATGAGAAACTGTAAGACCAGTTGTAGAATAACAGTTCTAAAATTGAAATTTCTCCGTCCATGAGATAAATGGTTATTTAAATTCATTTCCTTTAAAATTTAATTAGTTTTCATTATTTTGCTAATTTAGGCTCCTTTCTTTCTCTTTTTTCTTTTCATCAAAAGACTAAAAAGAAGAGAGATTCTCTTAAAAAAAAAGAAGAAGAAAGAAAGAAATTAATCCAACGAATAAGATAGGGAATTTTTTTTTTTAACCTTATTCTCCTTCCTTCATCGAAGGATTTATAGATCTTAAGATCTTTTTGTAGATCTGAAGATTTTTATGGCATTATTAAGCTAATTAAATTATTTAAAAAATAATTAGTTCTATTTATATTAAGGTTTTATTATATTCAGTTCAAATTTGCAACTTTCTTACTAATTGAGATTTCCTAACCATATTAAGGATTTGATTAAGGTTTAATATTGTGAGTTATGGTAATCATACTCTTCGTTTAAACATGTTGATATGACATGAATATATATGAATATGAGATATTTGACAGATCTGGTCAATACCAATCATACATTTTGTTTTAAATTTTTAAATATCTACATCTAAATTTATACTCATATCCAAATTCAGGTAAAGAGTAATAGTTGCAGAGGAGGATGTGGGGCAGACCCTAGATTTTTTAAATTTCATACTTTATCCTTAGGATTGTTTTTTCGAAAGAAAAAAAAAAAACCCTTTGCAATATTAAGTTTGCCACCCAATTTTTTTGTATGTATGGTATAATTTTTCCCGATATATTCTGGATACACAACTGACAAATTGGTTTTGGATTCGTAGAACTTTTATATAGGTATGGGAGGAAATCGTTTATTTTTGTACTCACCATTCATAATTCACCACATAAATATTTTTTTAATTACATATACACGTAACGAATTATGAGTAATTAAATACATGCATAACAACATATACAGAGACAAACAACTATTTACCTATAGACACTGTTTATGTTTTTACCGTGACTAGAAGACGTAGTTAGAATTTAAAAAAAGTCATTGTTATTTTATCCTAAGTTGATATATATGCAAAGAATACAGCTCTCTTTTAGTATTTGTAGATGTACACACGAATATGCTCAGATAAACACACAAAAATAAAATAAAGAAGGAAAAAAAGTTTGGTGGATTTCTTTTTCATTTTTCAATTTTTTTTAATAGAAAAAATATTTATTTTCTTTTTCGGCAGGAATACGAATGTAGTATGGTGGAGTTTCAACTTGTTCTTGTAAATCAACCTTCCATATACAAATTTAAAAAGATATACAAAAAAAAAACACAATCAAAATAAGAAAAGCCAAAGCCAAAGCCCACAATGGTTTCATTCTTCCATTTCCATGAACTCCTTCCGTTCCCTTTCGTATAATAAGTCATTTTAGTTAATTTATTTAAGGGATGGAGAAACATTTTTTTTTTTACTATTATACCTTTAAATTTTAAATATCCAAATTATTTTCCTCTCTCTATTCCAAAATATGTGTAGAAGTATTTTAAAAAAAAAATTCGTTGAAAATTAGAAAATAATCTTTATTTTGAAATAAGAATAAGAGTCTAAAAAAAATTTATTATCAAATAAAAGGAGTAT
This sequence comes from Vinca major, assembly GCA_028566175.1. Classification (NCBI taxonomy): domain Eukaryota; kingdom Viridiplantae; phylum Streptophyta; class Magnoliopsida; order Gentianales; family Apocynaceae; genus Vinca; species Vinca major. Next base: position 2,514 of record JAOWBF010241563.1, read on the forward strand.
CGTATACACATATATGCACACACCCAAGAAAATTTAGAAAGAAAGAAGTTAGCTGGTTTTTCATTCTTTAAATTTTTTCTTATTATTTTATCAAGAAGACTAACGTAGTTTTTTTTTTAAAAAAAAAAAAAATTATTTATTTATTGGGGGAGGGAACCAAACTATTAAAAGAAATGGGGATTCAAAAAAGCGAGGAGAGGATTCAAACTAATAACATTTATGTCATGGAATTTCAATCTTGACCAATAGATTGAAGACTAATATAATTGTTTTAACACTTTATACTCGAAACGACAAATTCATTGTTGGGCACCCTTTGCTTTAGTAATAATAAAAAGTAAAAAAAAAAAAACCAATTATTTCTTCTGTGTAGCTCAGCAACTTTTTTTTATATATATATATATATTTTATTTCACAGGGCTACCTGGGTGATGAGAACAGCATGTGGCAGTCAGAAGGAAAGGATAAAATAGAATATTTCACGCTAGGGGATGTATGGAAATGCTTCGAAGTGTGGAGTGCTTATGGTGTTGGTGCTACAGTAGTGTTAAACGACGATAGCGATGTTCAGCAATTCTATGTTCCATATTTATCAGCAATTCAGATCTACACTACCAAGTCCGCTGCAACCTCAAGGTATTACACTATTTGACTCACGGGTTAAGTCTTTTTTTATTTTTTATTTTTAAATACAATGACATTTTACGATTAGCAGATTAGATTATTATGTTTAATTCTACGCTAATCGTAAAATATTTTGGAATTAATTTTATAAATTTACTTTTTAATAATAGAGGAGGGGGTTATATTAGTTGTCCTTCCTAAATCACCCTCGATTAACCATTGACTAACAGAAAATTAAGGATAAAAACATAATTCGCTAATCATAAAATATTACAATATCTAAAAGAATTAAAAAAAAATAACACAACTCACAAGTCGTAAAATATTTTGAAACTAAAATGACGATTTTGCCTTCTCATTTAAACCTATTTTTTTTTCCCATACGTTTATGTTCAAACATTATTTCTAGGCTTGCATTTACGACCAATTTGTTATGAGAAACCACAATTTAAGCTGAAAAATAAGACCAAATATACTTAACAAATAATTATTTCAAGCTTTGGATAAATGTCGAAGGATAATGATAATTACACAGTCACAAATGAAAATTATGAATGCAGCAAAATAATAATCACTAGAAAGATAGTAAATAAAAAATAAACCAAGCAAAACAAAACACAGAATTTTACGTGTAAAATCTCTTTCAATTGATGAGTAAAAACACAACAGGACATTCATGTCCACTCTAAAAGCTTCAAGATGAATAAAGAACGATTACGAAAGAGTATCTACATCAATAATTTTAAACTCAATCAACAATGAAGGTAAACCTTCATCTAATACATAAAACGAGATGATAATAAAAAGATTTCACCCATAAAATAGAATATTGTTCCGACATCAATAAATCGTCCGTTGAAATCCAATTTTCAACCTTCAAAATGTAGTCCCAAGTGCTCTCCACCCAGTTAAAATTTGAGAGCGATTTGAGCATAAATAACCGCACGATCGAAAGTTCAAAGTTGACTACGTAGGGAGGAAACAACCCCAAAAAAGTTCTACTTTATTTTTTTTTCTCTCAGCTCTCAATCACATAAAGTCTCTTTTTTTCTGATAGTGATTATTATAAACAAGGGTTTCCAAAATAATTAACTTGGGTTATTGGCAATGGGATTTTTTGCCTTTTTACTAAGGAGAGATAAATATTAATATGCCGAACAAATCTCCCCTCTTTTCAGACAATGTGAAAAGCACTATTTCCTTATCATCCCGGAAAGAAAACAACACTTCTCAAACTTACACCTAGGTAATGCTTTAGTCATCATATCAGTACAATTATCATTAGTATGAAACTTTTAAGGCTCCAATGACTTATTATCGAATACTTCTAGTACATGTACTTAGCTTGAGAATGTCCAAGTCCTTTGAGAAAAAAAATCCTGCTTCAGTTGCTGCAATGAACTCAGCTTCTGTGTTAGACAAAGCAACACATTTCTGCAAATCATGATTGCCATGAAACAGTTCCCCTGCAAAGATAATCAAGTAGTCCGGAGAAATTTTCTTGAATCAACATCCCCAACAATATCTGAATATGTGCAGCATTCGATAAAAAAATTCTCATTACCAAACCAGAGTCTCAAACTAGAACTTCCACGGAGATATTTCAAAATTCATTTCGCTGCTTCTTAATGTTCTCTTCCTGGATTTTAAAAAGAAAACAACTAACAACACCTACAACTTGAGCAATATCAGATCTCATGCAACCAATTTAATACATCAAACTACCAACTACTGAAGTATAAGAAACTTTTTGCATCTCTTTATTTTCATCATCATTGCTTGACACTCAATTTTAAGTGACTAACAAGTGGACTAGCAACAATTTTGGCCTTATCCATTCTGAACCTCTGAAGTACCTTCTCAATGTATGTCTCTTTGGATAACCAAAGCTTCCTTGCATTCCTATCACGAATAAGCTTTACTTTGGTCCTAAGTTCTTTCATTGCAAAAGAATTGCTCAACTTCTGTTACAAATTAGTAATCCTAAAAGTGTTTTTACCAAAAATAAGCGTATCTTCAACATAAAATAAAAGTATGATAAAACCATCATCTAAAAACTTTTGCATGAATACACAATGGTTAGAAGTAGTTTTCTTGAAGCCATGCTTTCTTATAAATGACTCAAACTTCGTGTACCGCTGTTTCGGTTCTTGTTTCAAACCATATAAATTTTCATCAATCTGCAAACATGATCTTTTTTCCTTTACCTGAAAACCTTCAGGTTTTTGTTCACAATTTTCATTCATATTCATCAGCTCAACTTGTAAATCAATGCTTGAAACCAAACGAACCACATTTATGATAGAATATCTTTTCACATTAGGAGAAAATATTTTCAAGAAATCTACTCACATTCTTTGACCAAAACCTTTGACAACAATTCTTATTTTAGGACATGGATCTTGAGAATGATCCTGCTGCTTTCGTCTTTAAACCTACCGGTTTTTTCAACACTTTCTTGTCCTTAGGCAACTTCACTAACTCAAATGTGTTATTGTCATATATAGACTTCATCTCATCTTCCGTTGCACTTAACTAATGTTCTTTTGCTCACATTACATGGCCTTATGAAAGTTTTCTTGTTACCCCACCAGTCATCAACACATATTGATTATGAGGGTACAAAGTTAAAAGGTTTGAAGGAAAAATTATATATTTCTCACTTATAAAATAAAGAAGTAGTACATGGGTGTTTATACATGTGTATCTACACAATATTAGTCAACTACTAATTACTCCACACTACATAATATTTAGGTAACTACTATACATTAGAAGAAATTAATATAGCATATGTCCTAATTAATTAAACCTTACTTAGGTAGTTCCTAATTAATTAGGTAACTCCTAAATAATATCTTCCGACAAAAGTAGTAGCCTTCCTAACTCTGGTAGACCTCCTCAATAAATCAACACGTGGTTTCCTTTACAAATCTGAAACTACTGGATCATGATCTTCAACAACATCATCATTTAAAATCTCAATATCAGTTGTATTCAGTTGCACACCTGTCTGAATTGGATCCTCAACTATAGTAGGTAAACTGTGAGGAAGATACCAATCCAAATCAACAAGATCCTGAAAATGTTACCATGTCTGTGGAGCTTTTTCAATATCCTTGATAGTATGGTCTTCACAGAATAACATATATGTGCTTCTAACTAGTTTCTTCTCAATTGGATCATATAACCTTTATTCAAACGCATCCGAACCAAAACCCATAAAAATATATAATGTCTATTCTTGGTATCAAGTTTAGACCTTTCATCTTTTGGAACATGAACATATGCCTTGCACCAAAAAAGTATCACGAGATGTATAATTAATCACACCCTCATCATAAACAACCTGAAGATCCATTGAAGTAGTGGTAGCAACTAGATCAACATTGTTATATTTTACTTCATTATTACCACTGTTTTTTTTATCTTTCTTCCACTTGAAGGAATGTTTCTTGATGTATCATTTCTTTCTACAGTAATAACATTCTATATCCTTGAACCTTGATATTGACTTGCTTCTGCCTCTCTCTCTCTCTCGTAATATGAACATCTGAGTGAGAGAGTGATAACTTTAAATTTGCCCTCATAACCTTCTCATTCAAAATATCATCTCTAGCATACTCTAAAGACATGACACATGTAGGAGCATTGTTAATATAAGACGCCATAAATGAAAAAAATAAATAAATAAATAAAGAGACCATAAACGTTTCCCAATATTTTGGTAAACAACTAAGTAACCAAAGTCACAAAACTTCATCATCAAATTTAATGGTCTAGTCTAATAAACTGGACTATACTTATAAATAGTCTAGTTTAATATAAAAAAAATTTAATACCAATATCCGATAAATGATCATAAGCTTCTTCGAATTAATTTACCTAATCCATGACATGAGTACCCTTTTATATCTCAAATATATTAACCGCTACAGATAAAACAATTTGTTGTTTCCAAAATTTGTAGCATACGTATTTTCAGGATCTTTCCACATTTTTTCTTGACATCAGTTTCTTTCAATATAACATTCTTAATATTCTTATCAACTCAGCTTATAATAAAAACAACAAACCTGCTGGTATTCAACTTCCCAGTATGCATCAGATTTAGAATGAGACTTGGAACAAAAAATGGGCAAATGAAAACTTTTAACATTCAAAAAATTCTACATGTTAATATTCTATCTTTTATAATTTTTACCATTAAAACGAGTCATAAAGCTAACATTTAGTTCCATAATGTTAGACAATCAAATAATCACAAAGTATCAAACGCTTTGATAATACTATGTTGGGGATAAACAGCTGTCCAAATAAATTGACAAAGAAGACCAAGTATACTTGACAAGTAATTATTTCTCAAGTTTGAATAAATATCGCAAGATTCCAAATAAACTGCGTGTATAGAAGAAATATCTATTCTTGATCCAGTTCAGAAACCTAAGTGGAGATAATGATAAGTTTGTGAAAGAATCTTGGCGACATGGATAGAAAGTGATAAAACTTTTGAGGTCATTAAGTATCAACTCCAACAAGGCTTGGCCGGATGGAAACTTAGTAGATTCAGGCTGTGTTATTCGGATTCGGGTACGGATGTCCAGTACAAGTATATATTTAGGTGTCAAATACTTAAATATTTAAAATAAAATGTCTGATCGGTGTTAATCAGATTTGGTACGGTAAATGACTTATCCATATTCAGATCGTGTCGATGCGGGTACGACAGGAATATACGAACCAACTTATATTTTGGGAAGAGGTGAAAAAACTGGAGTGACTTGTATTATAATGCAGTGGGAATAATTGAATTTCATTCATTTCTTCGTATAACCTGTACAAGTTTGATAAATCTTCTGGTATTCTGCATTCTATTATCCTTCATTAACCTTGTGTGTCTTAGTTACAGAAACCTAAGAGGATCAGAGAACGATAAGTCCAACAAGACAAGGGCTGGAACATTAGTAGATTCAGGCATTGATCAGGTGGGAAAAGACCGGTTAGGTAATATTTATTTTGAATACCAGGAAATCTACTCACCTTGTTGGAGGGCTCCATTTGCAGAGAAGGTAAAATGTTATTCACACTTTAAAATCATTATTTTTGTAGGAATGTTCGGTCCCCGTTCACTATTCCATTCCATGTGCCACTAATAAGAAATTGATATGTTTTAATATTTTAATTTAAAAAAAAATATAACCTAAAACAAATAGTAGAATTCGTAGGGTAAACGTGAACACGTGTCAATCATGTATTCGTGGAGACAGAAAATATGACACATAATGGGGACAAATAATTTTTTTTTTGCCGAACTCGGTAGGAATGTTCTATCCCCATTCGTTGTCTCATTCTCTGTGACACTAATAAATAATTGACATGTATTAATTTTTTAATTAAAAAATATAATTTAAAAGAAATAGTGGAAAACGTGTTAATTATTTATTAGTGTGGATAAAGAACGATCTACAGAATGGGGACAAAACAATTCTACAACTTGTCTTTGAAATATTCTCATTTTTACCCTCTAATATCTAGATGTGTGAGTTCACACAAAGCCATCCAGCACTTTTAACATTAAAGAGTGTGGATCTATCTCCAGCTAGTTGGATGTCTGTTGCTTGGTATGTTTTAGTTAATAATTTGTAAACAATATTTCTTGCAATTGATAATTTACCTATTCTTGGAATCTATATATTTTATAAAACTCTTTATGAATCAGGTACCCTATATATCACATTCCGTCAAAAGGGGAGGTGAAAGAGTTGGCTACGTGCTTCCTAACTTACCATACATTATCATCCTCATTTCAAGGTATGTCCTCTTCAAATTTATCGGGTTGGGTATATTTTGTTCCATTTATATCTCATTATTTTCGATCGGTTATTATTATATTTTCACATAACAGTTTCTTTTTCAAAAAAATTACCCCCTTCGTAAATTATCTGTTCAGATTGTATTTTGCACGATAATTAAAGTTTCACCATAATTTATAGTGCGATATGTCAAACATGACTCTATTTAATATTACTCACAATTTAATTTTATCTTCTCCTCTCTATATTCTTCTTTCTCCAACATTTAATATAATGAGTAGTATTGAAAAAACCATCACGAATAAGGCCTTTATTTAGAAAGTGGACAGATTAAAAAAAGAAAATGTTGTCAGATAATTTGGGACGGGAGAGTAAAACCTAAAGAAAAAAGTGCTGTAATCTAAGCTCATTGTAGTCGGAGGAATAATGTATTATGTTTCCTAAACTAATCTAAGAAACGACCGGGAAACCTTCGTCATACAAAACTAGTGGAGCATATAAACAAATTGTCAGCAGTTTGGAAGTATCCTTTTAGTCTTAGGGATTACAGAATTGTGGTGGAATCATGATATAGAAGTGGAAGCGAAATGCTATTTAACTATGGCATCTAAATACAAACATGAGCACAATTCCTGTGTAAGAACACCCCTTTAAGTCCTATTATTCCTGACAAAGGTATTTATGATCTTCTCTGTACGTAACTCTCTCGATATAATGTTTGTGAATATTAATGAGTAACACACATAAACCCTTTATAGCTAAGTGTTTAAGTACTTCAAGAGGTGGTGAGTAAAAAGAGGGACTAAGAGTCCTATTTATATTGAGCCGACTCCAGTGTGGAATATCAATTGTTTCGTATAGTGCAGAACAATTATGAGCCGTCGAATCAAACATTTGACGGTTAAGATCATTTGTGTCTGAATAAATATTGTGAAGAAAATTATAAAAAAAAATGTTAAATTAAATTATCTCAACCATCAAATTTTAGATCTGACAGTCCGCATGTAGGACAATTGATGTCCCGCACTAGAGCCGAAGTGCTATTTATATACATAGAGTAACTCTTACACTATAGTTCATCAACCTCAAGGACTCTTCATTCTTCCTTGTAACTTATGTAACTCCCATAACCTATAATGTAATAGAAGTAGTGAAATAAATGTCACAAACGGTGCTACAACTTTCATTGTAACCCCTAAACTCTTTACTTTCGTAACTTATGTGAGCTATTCTTTTCGTTCTCATTTATCTTTCATTTTAAATAAGAAAATAATTGAAATATATTAATTTAAAGATGGATAGATATTTTTACATTTCAATTGTTATATTTATGTTCGAACAATTAATATTAGTTGTTGATTGAAATAATGAAAAATAATGCTAATTTTGAAAAAAATACATTTAATATTCTATTAATTTTTTAAAGACAGATAGCGGAGGCAGTAGTACTGCTCTTGGTGTTCTTGGTGTTAGTGATAATGAAGACCAATTTCCAACATAGAACTTTGAGTTTCTAAATATGTTTAATATCATCTTGATACTTTTGGTGTGAAATTTGGGTATTTTGTAGTTTTTGCACTTCTAATAATCTGATTCGATTCCATTTGCTTAATAAGCTGAAGAAGACCAATGAGATATTGGTCTAATTACTAAAGTTGAGGCCTTATGATGTAGAGGTTATGAGTTTGTTCCCCTTCTCACTTCTTAAATTTTCTATTTCTTTTAATATATAGGTCCCTCTCCCCCAATAAATTAAAAAAAATTAAGAAAAAAGCTGAAGAAGTGTATTAACAGGGGTAAAAACCGTCTGAACCCTTACATATTCTCATATATGTTCTTGATCACTCACAATTTAATATGTATAAATGTCTGAATGATAAATTCTGAATAATGAGAACATGTACGAGGTAGTCACATTTTACTCATTGTTTTGACATTTTCTTTTAATATTGGAATTAAGTAATTATATAAACTCCTAATAATAATAATAATAATAATCATGTTTTCCATGTTAGAGTAACAATTATTATTGTCTTGTGCTACAGATTCGACGTGGGGGAATGATTGTGATGCTACTAGTGGAAAAGAGAATGGTCAAAATAGAGTTTCTCTTCCACCATTTGGGTTGGCTACTTTCAGAATGCAAGGAGATCTTTGGATAAATGAAGAAAACCATGATTGTGAAAAGATGATTGATCTCAAAGGTGCAGCTAATTCTTGGTTGAAGCAACTCAACTTTCAACACCATGACTTTAACTTCTTTAATTCTCATTCTCCTTATCAGAATGACCACCTCCTTTGCCACCTTTAGTGTGTGCTTATGGGGACAAATGGAGGGGGGAAAAAAACTTAGCATTTATGTGAAAATAAAGCTATAAAAATTAATAGAGATTTTGTGGAAATTATAATTAAGCAGAGAAATAAAGCAAACACTTATTTGTGGAAGTTTTGTTTATTAATTTTTATTTTTAATGAATGAGTAATAGTGGTTCTTCACTTTTCCTCCAGTATGACTCGAACTTCCGACATCCCGGTTGAAAGTGAAACGTCTAATCGCTTGAGCTGCGTTTCGTTATCATTTGTGGAGGTTATTGCAGGGACTGCCAATAAATACTTATGCCAGTGTTTTTCCAAAAGCCATAAATAATTAGTATTGTCAAAATTATTTTGTCTATTTACGATAGGATGGCTGTGAATAACCTTATTTGAAGCGCTTTAGGGCCAGTGTTAGGGTTAGGAATGCTCTTTCCCCATTCAGTTTTTTTTTTTTATCCTACTCATAAAAAAATAACATGTATTAAATTTTTAATTAAAAAATTATAACCTAAAAGAATAGTAAAATCCACAGAAAAAAATATACATGCAACCAATATTTATTTGTCGGGTTATAGAAAGAGATATAGAACGGGAAAAGATGATTTTTGGCTTTGCTAGCGAAGTGCACCGTTAATAGTTTTTCTTCTTGTGGAATATAATAGAGTTATCATAGTGAACGTGATTTTTGAAGAAATAGTTGGATAGTCGAATTTCTGATTCGCAATTTAGAAAAATAGAATAGGGGTCATACCAGAAACTTCAAAAAATAGAAACTTTCATTTAAAATGCAAAAAATTTCGTGATCTTTGTATTAGACTGACCATAGTTTAGCAGAAAGGGCCAATTATTATAGTTTTTTTTTTGGTAAAACATTTTTGTCCAGGGAGGATGGAAGTCATGGGCTGACGTGGTAAAACTTCCAATAAGTCTGACTTCCGTCCTCCAGCTAACCCTAATAAATTCATAATACTCTAGACACACGTGACTTGAGGACGGAATTGGCAATTCCATCCTCAAATTGCAGCACTTTTGCAACGTCAGTCTTTTCTCACCCTGCTTTTGCTTTTGAATAATTGAAGACTGAAATGAGAACGGATTTGGCAATTCCGTTCTTATTTCTGACCAATTTTTAGAGACTGGTCAATTCCGTAATAATTTCAAAAAAAATTAAAATTTGAATTTTTTTTACACACCAATTATATCTATAAATAACGTCACCACACTCCACAACATTCACAATTCTCAAACAAAAAAATTCCCTACCTCTTCAAAATTCATTGTTTAAAATGACAAGCTTTCCAAAATTTACTCAAAAAGAAATGGTTAACAAATTCATTGATATTAATTTTACTAAAGAATGAGTTTAGAATACGGAGAGGCGTTATTAGAAATTTGTTTTGAATTTAATTTACAGGGTAACAATGAAATTGTCTACGCCATAAACTCCATCACCGGCGGATATTTCACAACTAAAATTATCGATGCATACTTAGCAAAACGGATCAGGAGGTTTTGGGATTTTGAGGCACTTTTGCACCAACCGTGTTTCAAATACGACAGCAGTACAAACACGATAGATTTTAAAGGTGCTGAAGCCAAGTGGGTGAAATATGTGAAGGTAAGTTACGTGTAACTGTGACAAATTATTATAAACTATGACAAATTATTATAATATAAGTTTTTCATAACTTACATTTTTGGTTATTTTAACTCTGCATTAGGCTAATTCAAGGGTTATGCGGTAC
>JAOWBF010242056.1:0-22865 GCA_028566175.1 Vinca major
TTCCCACAACTTCATAGTATGACTCATAAGTTTAATACCACGATAATTTGAACAATCTTGAACATCTCCTTTATATGGATCAAAATGAAATTCACCCGAGAAAAAAAGACAAAAGTTTTAAGTTGAAACGAGTGGTGAAGAGAGAGAAAATGAAAATAAATAGGGAGGAAAATATTAAATGTGGTGATAGACATATGGAAATCGTCTGTTCTCATACACGTTTTCATATTTGTACTCACTATTAAGAATTTATTATGTGTATATTATTTTCGATTATATATATAAGTGGCAAATTGTGAATGATTGGATAAATAAATGAGAAAATATACGGGGATAGACGATTTTTTGCAATAAAATAATTCGTTGCCGAATGTGAATTTTGTTGTAGTGACTGATGTCTCAGATAGTAGAGTTTTTGGGTTCATATTATCCAACTCGATTCTACAATTTCATTTATTTCTTGTGATAGATGTGTTGTCTTCTCCAATAAATAAATATTAAAAAATACTTAGTATAATATACTATAAAAACTATTTTTTCTAGATTTTTCTAAAACTTTAATAGATAAATTTAAGAAATTTATATATAATATTACTTATTAAAAATCTAAAAAAATATATATTATAGTATTAAATAGAAACTATCTTTTGAGATTTTTTCTAGATTTTTATCTATTTTATATTCTATATAGCTTTAATTATAAAGAATTCTAACTAAGAAATAAAGCTAAACCTAAATAAGAATAAAGATTTGTTTTCTCTTATATCTTTCCTTATTTAACAGATAAAAATTTAGAAAAAATCTTTAAAAATAAGAGATTAAATTTAATATAATATATATTTTTTCTAAAACTTATAGTAGTAATCTTATATATAATAAATTTAAAATATATAGCTTTTTTTACTTTTATATCTTATAAAAACTTATTAAGGTATAGAAAAAACCTAACTTTTTCTTATAATTAATAGCTAGATATCTAGTATTTTTTAATATTTTTTATAGATTTTTAACTATTATAACTAGGTCTTTATTAAATAATTTATTTTATAACTAAGTAGAGGGGAGGGGGGTCGCTATAGTATCACCCTATTTTTAAACTATATCTCTATATATACTATAGAGTATATTATTTTATTTCTTTTATAATAGTAATTATTTTAAAGCACTTTTTATAGGTACTTCTTATCTTATTATAGTAGCTACTATAGTAAAAAAGAATAGAAAAGATAGTTCTAAAGCTCTCTAGCTAGTAGTAAAAAACTCTATACTAAATCTTAAATTAATAACTATAGTAATAGTACTATATAAAATAACTCTTATCTAAAAGATTAAAGTCTTATCTAAATATACTATCTCTTTTCTAGTATTACTATTTAAATATTTTAATACTATTATTACTCTACTAGTAAAGAAAAAAGATAGTAAACTCTTAACTAAATTTTTCTATATCTATACTCTCTTTTTATAGTATACTAATAAATATATAAATACTATCTATAAAATATAAATTATTATTTAGTAATAATTCTCTTTTTTATTTTCAACTATAGCTCTTATAGCTCTTTATAGCTTTAGCGATTAAAATATAATTATATATAGTAGTTAATATTTATTAGTATTAAAAAAGATAGATTAGACTAAGATCTAAAATATCTTAATATTATTAAATAGTATACTCTCTAGTAGTAATACTATTTTAGTATACTAAAAAAATTTATATATTTTAATTTATATAATAGATCTATTTATAGTAAACTCTTTTTAATACTATAGTAATAAGTAAGAGATTATTAAATAAATAAATAATACTAGTTAAATATATTTTAGTTTTAAAATTATAATCTCTATCTCTAGTAGAGATATAATAAATAATAGTAATATTTAGTTTTATATTACTAAATTAAAAAATATAGAGTTTCTAATTACTACTATTTTTAAAAATATATAAAACCCTAAAAATTTATTTATATTATAATTATATAAAGAGTATCTATAGTATTATTTAATCTATTAAATTTTAATAATCTATATAAACTTTAGATAGATAATATAAAATATATTTTTCTATTTAAGCTCTATTTTTAAGACTAGATAGTTTATTCTATAATATAAAATAACTAAAATATAATTAGAGATTTTATAAAAAGTAGTAAAATTTAATAATATTATAGCTATTTATAAAATAATTAGTCTAGATTTAGTAATTTATAGTTAATTCTATATTTATTAATACTCTAATAATAGCTATTATTTATAATAGTACTTCTAGTACTAACTCTATAACTATATTATTTATACTTATAAAAGATCTATTTAATATATTTATTATATTAGAAACTATAATACTAGTAACTATCTATATAAAATTACAAAAAAAAGAATTTTAAATACTTTATATTTAACTATAAATACTCCATATATAGAGAGACTCTTTTATATATTTAGTAATACTAATTTAATAGCTCTTAATTATCTACTATTTTTATATAGTAAATCTTTAGTATTTTTTATAGTTTTATTAGTATTTTTACTAATACTACTAATACTACTAATACTAATACTTAAGATAATCTTTTTAATTATATATATATTTTTAAAGTATTGTCTATAGTCTTAGTTTTTATAATCTTTCTTTCTATAGTCCTAGCTAATACTACTAATTTCTATAAAAAATCTATTTCTCTTTTATATACTATAATATCTTATATAGTTGTTTATATTTATATATAACTTAAAATTATAGTATTAGTTATATAACTATTTAGTATTTCTAGATAGTTAATAATAATATTAATAAAGATTTCTAGACTACTACTAAAATAAATAATATCTATATAGATTTACTTTTTTAAATATACTTCTATAAATATATTTCAAATTTCTGTTTTACTATTTTCTAAGTCTATAATTCTACTATATTTATCTCTAATTATCTCTGTTATTTTATTTAATATTATAACTTAGTATTACTATAATAGTTTTAATATAATACTAAATTAGAAAATAAATTTAACTAAAAAGTACTATTATATATTTTATAGTACTATAAACTATAGTAATCTAAGCTTCTCTTTTATAAATAAAAGATATTATTTAAATATTATAGATAGATACTAATTAATTAAAAAGTAAAGTAATAATATATTTATTTAGTAAAGAATAGATATAAGACTATAAGATTTTTACTATCTAAAAATTAGAGAATTATTAAATATAAGATCTATTAATAAGATCTTTAACTACTTTTAAAGATAAGTTTTATATTATATTAAGACTAATCTTTTTTACTAATTTTAATATCTAGGAATTCTGAATAGGCTTCTTATATTAATAAAAGATTAATATATAAATATAGTTGGTCTAATACTATAGTACAGACTTAAATATATTAATAATTTATTTATAAAATAATTATAAAATGACTATAAAATCTATATATATAATATATTTAAACTTAAAGACTAATAATTTAGCTTAAGTCTAAATATCTATATAGACTATAGTTTTACTTTATTATTAAATACTTAATATATATAATACTAAAAAATAGATTATTTTAAAAGATTTTAATTTCTATTATTTATTATAGTTATAAATAATATAAACTAGATTATTAAATAAAAATAAAAATAATATAATTAAAATGATAGAGAATTATAGTTTTAAGTTACTAAAATAATAAAAAATAATAATTTCTAAAAGCTCTATATATAGTAATTAAATATATATTATAATTAATTATACTTAAATATTTTTTATATTAATTAACTACTATATATAATATACTATATAGTATATATATATTTATTTTTATAAAGTTTAATTTAGTTTTAGTTAAAGTACTAGCTTATGTATATTATAAATAAAAAAAAGTTAATTAAAATAGATAGATCAAAATATTTTTAATTTAGTATAGTTTATAGAGTATTATTTTTACTATTTTTATTATAATTATTAATATTACTATTAAAACTTTTTTCTAATTCTTTAATAAAGCTATTACTAAATATATTTTTTAAACTATAGTTATTTAAGATTTATATTTTTTATATATTATTTATTTCTAGAATTTAGTTATATATTATATTCTATACTACTAATTAGAGTAGAAGAGTAAAAAGACTGTTTAGAAAACCTAGTACTAGTATACTAAAACTATAAGTATAGATTTAAATATATTTTAGATATTGGTAAAATATACTTATAAGTAAGAGACTTAACTATTATTTATCTCTACTCTCTATACTAGTAAATACTAATTTTTACTAATACTTAAAAAAATAGCCCTTTTTTTAATACTCTCTCTTTTTTATCCCTATAATAGACTTATTAGATACTAACTACTATTTAGTATTTAGTTATACTTAATATCTCTAATACTATACTTAAATATACTATTTAAATATCTATAGTCTTCTATTTTCTAATGAATCTCTTTAAAGATTTACTATTTTATTTAACTACTCTCTATATTGAGTAAAACTCTAAGATCTATTATAACTAAATATCTCTCTCATTTTATTAAAATCTATAATTTATTATTTTTATAATTATATTTTTAATTTACTATAGAAATATATCTATAAAGTCTAATATAAAAGCTATTATATAGTAATAGTTTTAATATTAGATATTAATAGAGCTTTTAATAATATATTTTAGAGACTATATATTATTAGATTACTAGTTTTTTTTCATAATCATTATAGTTAAATTTTAGGGTAATACTATAGCAACCCCCCCTCTCCCTCAGCTAGAGTGACCTCTACTTTAGCTATAGTGACCCCCCCTCTAGGTTACTTAATTATAGAATAGCCCTATTTCTATAGAGAAAGAGCTATCTCTACTATAGTATTACTATTAAAAAACCTCTTATCTCTCTTATTACTATTTAAATAGTAGTGAGAAATCTCTTATCTCTTATAAAAAATATCTCTCTACTAATAAAAGGTAATACTACTTTAGAAAGGCTAAAGTTAATTAATTAGACTATCTATATTATATATTTAGTATTACTAGTATTAATAAAAGCTCTAGTATCTAGACTACTATTATTACTAGTAGTACTCTTACTATAAGATTTAGTAATAACCTTATTCTCTTTTCTAATAGATAGACTCTAATAGTATTAGTATGAATATTAGTAATTAGTATAAGAGGTCTTCTAGATACTACTACTATATATAAGCTAGCCTTAACTATTACTATAGTACTATACTATATTTATAGTAACTTTAAAAGTAAATAGTTCTTACTAGATAGAGTACTTAAATAGTATTAATAGTAGTACTATAATAAAATCTAGAGATAATAGTATAGTAGTTATTTATAAGAGGGTTAGTTATAATACTAAGAGATTTTAAGTATTTACTAGATCTTAATAATAATATATAGTAAGAGAGTTTTAGAGTAATAGTAATATATTAATTTTAGATATTTTACTAAGCTAATATAAATACTAGTATAGATAGAAATCTTTAAATATAAGTATCTTTTTTTTTTAGTAATATATTAAGTTATTATATAAATATAAAAAAAATCTAAAGTATTTCTTAAATTATAAGAATAATTATTATTTATACTAGATACTAGAGGAAGTATTAAGAATTTATTTTTTCTAGTAGAAAATAAGTATTATAAATCTCTTTAATATACTAAATAGTCTTTTAAGATATATACTTAATAATTAGTTAGAAAATAGAGTATAATTTCTTTATTGGCTACTACTCTTACTTAATATTTTACTCTTAATCTTAGTATATTAATATTTAATAATATATTTAAAATTATAGAGTATAGTAAAGAGATTATTTATTTAGATATATAGGTCTTACTTAATTAATTAATATAAGATTTTAGTATAGGATATTAGAGTTTTACTAAAATAAAAATACTATTTTTTATTATTATAAGTATTTAAATAATAGTAAGAGTTTTTTTATAAAAGATAATAATTTATCTTTTTAATATATATCTTTAGAAAAATTAATTAATTTATTATTTATATATCTATTAGAGCTAATCTCTAGTATAATAGTAGAACTTATAGAGTAGTAAATAAACTACTTTATTTATAAAAAGAGAAACTATATAATTATAATATTTTATCTCTTCTAACTTCTATTATAAATATACTACTAGATATACTACTATTTATTTTATCTACTATACTTACTAATAAAAAGTAGAAACTAGATAGTAAAGTATCTCTACTCTAATTGATTAACTTTTTTTAGTATATTTATTCTTCTAAAAATAATATTTAGTCTATATAACTAAAACTAATTATCTATATATAACTAATTAAAAACTCTATATAGTAAATCTATATAGAATCTCTATCTAACTATATTTAAATAACTATACTAATAGCTATACTATATATATATATATATAAGTAGACAAGACTATAGTACTTAATAGTTTATAGATATAAAATAGACAAAATAGATAGAAGGCTTTTAAATTAACTAAAGAGTCTAGATTATAGTATAAATTAAATAGTTTTTTTAAAAAACTCTAGTTTTATAAACTAGTTAGTCTAATTAGTCTAGTTATAGAAAATCTTTAAAATCTATATTTAAAGCTCTATAAATATAGAATATTATAGTAAAATATACTAATCTATTTATATCTAGTTTTTTAAGTATAAATAGAAAGCTAAATTATAATTAGAGCTTTTTTTAATACTTTTTTCTATTATGAGTTAATTATTATTAAATAATAGTAAAGAGTAATCTTATCTATTTATATTTATATAAAGATTATACTATTTAAATACTATAGACTTTTATATAGAATAAAGATCTTTTTATAGATTCTAGAAATAGCTTAAATATTATATAATTATAGTTATTATTATACTATACTACTACTTATTTAGTAGAAGTAATTTTATAAAAATATATATATATAGATATAAAATATATAATTATAGACTAATTTTAGTTATTAGTAGTTATAGTTTTAGTCTCTATATTAGTATACTTATTTTTATAGATTTCTAAATATTTAGAAATCTAATAGAGATAGACTAAAATACTATAGTAGTAGAGTCTCTTAATTAATACTATAATACTATATATATAGACTTAACTAAAGAATTAGTCTAAATATTTATATATCTAAATAGATATCTAATTATTAGTAAAGATAGTAAACTAATAAAAGTTTTTAGAGTCTATAAAGTAATAGAGACTATTATTTAGTATTATTTATAGTACTAATTAGATACTCTAGAGCTCTATATTATATATAGAGGTTTCTAAAGTATATAGTAAGTATATTTAGTAAAATAACTACTACTATATTTATACTAGTCTCTAAACTACTACTATCTATAAATATAATTATAGTATTTAATTTCTAGAGACTCTAAAAGATTTAACTATATTTAGTAATAGTAGTAACTTTATTAGAAAAAATTAAAAGTATAAAAGGCTACTACTATAGAAATACTATAAAAAGTTAAATCTATTTAATTAATAGATATAGAGATATAGTTTATAATATATATAATATTTAAAATATTATAGTAGAGACTTAATAGATATAAGAGCTAGCTAAGAGTAGTAAAATAATAAAAGTAGTAGTAAAAAAGATCTTAATAGTATTTTAAGCTCTTTTAATAGAGATCTTAATAGAAAAAAAAATTAGAGACTTTTATATATATATTAGTAATTAGTAAGCTTAATAAATATATATTAATATAAAAATAGATCTTTTTAGTAAAATACTAGAGAGTAATAGTAATAAGAGAAGTATAGAAAATAATCTCTAGAGCTATATAGAAAGTAATATAGAAAGAGCTAGTAATATAGTATAGTATTTAGTACTAAATAGTCTATAGAATAATAATATAATAGACTTTTAAAAGTCTTTTATTTAAAAGTATTTTAAATAAACTAAACTAAATAGCTAGTAGTAATCTAGAGTAGTAAGACTATAGTCTATATATACTATAGATATAAAGTACTTATACTCTAAGTTATTCTAGTTATTAAATATAGTATAGTAACTAATTATATAGTCTTTTTAGTAAAGAATTTATTAATTAAGATTTCTAGATACTTAATATAGAAACTTAGTTTAATGGTAGTATTTTTAAGAGTTAGAGTAGTCTCTATTAAATCTTTAGATACTCTATCTATTAAAGACTTTATAATCTTTTAATAGAGATATATAAAGTTATATTTATTAAAAGTAAAGTAAGAGATATAGTATTAGACTTAGTATTTATAAACTCTATATAAATACTCTAAATAATAATAATTCTACTATATAGTATCTCTCTATATAAGAATAATAATATTATTAATATATCTAGTTACTATAATTTAATAGCTATTAGAGTCTATACTATAGAAGCTAAAGTCTATAAAATAAAAGTTATTAATTAAATTAGTATTATAAAAGAGATAAAAGATTAGAAATAAAGAGAATCTCTAAAAGATATTTATTACTACTAGTTTTATAGTTCTAGTCTTATTTTTTTATAATAAAATTTAAGTATAGTAGTTATTAAAAAAAGAAAAAATCTATTAGTATATAGTCTTTAGAATATACTACTTATATAAATAGTAGAAAAACTATTAGTAGAAAGTATTATTAAAGACTCTAATAATATCTAGTATTAAAACTATAGCTATATAGTAATTTTTATACTAGACTTTATAAGTATATTTATATAGTAAATAGAAAGTATAATTATAAAAGTAGCTAATTTAGTTATCTATATATATTAAGAGTAGTAAATTATAGATTTTAATAAAATAAGAAAAATATTTTACTATTATAGATTCTAGAGTTTTAGTAAGTATAGAAAGTAATTAAATAAAATAGTAAGTCTTTAGTACTATATAATTAGACTTATTTAGCTTCTAAATTATTACTATAGTAAAAGTCTAAAAATAAGATAGATAGTATCTAAAAAATAGATAAGTATTAAAAAAAATTTATTAAAAACTAGAAAACTATAAATATCTATATAGTATATTTAAGTATAGTATTAAAAATACTATCTAGTTTAGAAGTATTAAATATAGCTAAGTATTAAATAGTAATTAATATTTTATATAAAGTAATTAAAAAAGTATCTATAGAAATAGAATATTAGTATTCTTTAGTATAAAATAGATCTACTATAGAAATAGAGAAAAAGAAAGTATTATAAAAAAGACTAATCTTTTTTATAGTAGTAGTATATTAGTACTTATTAATATAGAAAGTTAGAGTAAATAATAACTAGATATTCTACTTATATATATATTTTACTAATCTCTAAATATATTAAAATTAGTATTTATATTCTTAATATATTAGTACTAGTCTTTTTAAGTAGTTTTTTTACTCTTTTATTTTAATTAATAATATAGAGTATAGTATATAGCTAAATTTTTTTCTAAATCTAAATATATCTACTAGTATATAGTAACTATATAGTAGACTAAAAAATTAAAATAGACTATATATAAAAAATAAGAGTACTAAATAATAGTAACTATTAAAATATATTCTATAGTAGTTTTATTAAAGAATTAGATAAAAATCTTAGTAGTAGTATTTATTATAATAAAAATAGTAAGAGTAGTATTCTATAAACTATACTAGACTAAAAGAGTCTTAATCTATTTATTCTAATTAGTCTCTTTTTATTTATAATATTTATAAACTAGTACTTTAACTAGAGCTAAATTAAACTTTATAAAAATAGATATATATATAGACTACTATATCTCTATTTTAGCTATATAGTATATTATATATAGTAATTAGTTAGTATAGAAGATACTTAAGTAAAGTTAATTATACTATAGATATAATTACTCTATACTAGACTCTTAAAAATTATAATTCTCTATTTTATAAGTAAATTAAAACTATAATCTCTTATAGCTCTAATTATATTTTCTATATTAGTATCTAGTAGCTAAAATAGTCTTATTTATAACTATAGTAGATAGTAGAGATTAAAATCTCTAATAATAATCTACTCTCTAGTATTATATATATTAAGTATTTAGTAAAGAAGTAAGACTATAGCTTATATAAATATATAGTTTTTATTAGTATTATTATATTAGTCTTTAAAATAATATATATTATATATATATATATATTTTATAATTATTTTATAAATAGAGTATTAATATATTTATATTTCTACTATAATATTAGATAGACTCAGTCTTTATATTAATCTTTTTATTTATATAGAAGACTATTTAGAAGTATTAGTCTTTATAATTAGTATAAAAGATTAGCTTTATTATAGAATCTATCTCTAAGAGTAGTTAAAAATATTGCTAATATATTTTAGTCTCTAGTCTTATATATTTCTAGTTCTTAGATAGTAAGAATCTTATAGTTCTATATCTATTTCTTATTAAATAAATATATTATTATCTTATCTTTTAATTAATCTATATTTATTTATAGTATTTAAATAGAGTCTCTTATTTATAAGAGAGAGATTTAGATTACTATAGTTTATAGTATTAAGAGATATAAAGTAGTACTTTCTAGTTTAGTTTATTTTTAGATTTAGTATTATAATAAGTACTATTATAATAGTACTAGACTCTAATATTAGATAAAGCTATAGAAATAATTAAGAGTAAAGATAATAGAAAAGTAGACTTAGAAAGTAGTAAAGTAAAAGTCTAGAGCTCTACTTAGTAGAGAAAATCTATATAGATATTACTTATTTTAATAGTAGTCTAGAGGTCTTTATTAATAGTATCTTTAGTATTACTATTAGCTACTTAGAGATACTTACTAGCTATATAGCTAATATTATAGCTCTATATAGTCTAAAAGTAAGAGTAACTATAAGAAATATTATAGTATATATAGATATATAAAGAAGAAAGAGATCTCTTATAGAAGTCTATAGTATTAGCTAAAATAATAGAAAAGACTTTAGAAATAATTAGAGTAGAAGCTATAGAAGTTTTAAGAGTATATATACTATTAAAAAGACTATTTTAGATATAGATATAGATAGTATTAGTAGAAATACTAATAGAGCTATAAGAGATACTATAGACTTATTATATAGAGATAGTATATAATTAGAGACTATTTAACTAGTACTACTAGATATATAAAAGAGTCTCTATATATATAGAGTATTTATAGTTAAATATAATATATTTAAGATTTTTTTTTATAATTAGTATATATAGTATATTTAGTAATCTTATAATTATATATAAATATAGATAATTACTAGTATTATAGTTACTAGTATAATAAGTATACTAGATAAGTTTTTTATAAATATAAATAATATAGCTATAGAGTTAGTACTAGAAGTACTACTATAGATAATAGCTATTATTAAAGTATTAGTAGTTATAGAAATAACTATAAATAGCTAAGTCTAGACTAATTACTTTATAAATAGTTATAATATTATTAAATTTAACTACTACTTTTAAAGTCTTTAGTTATATTTTAGCTATTTTATATTATAAAATAAACTATCTAGCTCTTAAAATAGAGCTTAAATAAAAAATATACTTTATATTATCTACTTAGAGCTTATATAAATTATTAGTTTAATGGATTAAATAATACTATAAGTATTCTATATATAATAACTATATAAATAGACTTTTAGAGTCTTATATATTTTTTAAAGATCTAATACTAGATTAAATAACTAGAAGTATTCTAAATAGTAGTAATTAGTGACTCTATATCTTCTAATTTAGTAGTATAAAGCTAAAAATTACTAC
Organism: Vinca major; assembly: GCA_028566175.1. Taxonomy (NCBI): domain Eukaryota; kingdom Viridiplantae; phylum Streptophyta; class Magnoliopsida; order Gentianales; family Apocynaceae; genus Vinca; species Vinca major. The sequence goes on from JAOWBF010242056.1 coordinate 11,742, forward strand.
TAGTTATTATACTTCTAATTAAAATAGAAATTATAGTATTAGAGCTAAAATATATCTAAATAGTACTATTTACTTATTTTATAATCTCTTATTTATTATTTGAGTACTAAAGAGAGTTTACTATAGTAAAATCTATAGTATAAATTAATATCTATAGATCTTTTTAGAGTACTAAAATAATACTACTACTAAAAAGTATACTATTTAATAGAGCTAAAGTATCTTAAGTTTAGATCTAATCTATCTATTCTAATACTAATAAGTATTAGCTACTATATATAATTATATTTTAATAACTAAAGTTTTAATAGTAGAGACTATAGAGATAGTAATAATAGAGAATAAAAGAGAGAGTTATTACTAAATTATAATTTATATTTTATAAATAGTATCTATATACTTATTATTATACTAAAATAGTAATATATAAATATAAAAAAGTTTAGTAAGAAGTTTACTATCTTTTATTTTAGTTATTAGAGTAGTAATAGTATTAAAGTATTTGAGTAGTAAGAGTAGAAAAGAGATAGTATATTTAGATAAAGTCTTAGCTTTCTAGATAGTACTTATTTTATATAGTACTATTACTATAGCTATTAATTTAAAATCTCTCTATATAAAATTTATAGACTAGAGACTTCTAGAGCTACTTTTTTTACTCTTCTTTACTATAGTAGCTACTATAATAAGAAAAGATATATAAAAGATAGATTAAAATAATTACTATAATAAGAGGAATAAAATAATATACTCTATAGTATATATAGAAGTAAAAAACAAAAATATGTATTTTGTCTTAGGGAGTTTTAATAATTTATATATAAAGGTTAATTAGGAGTTCTTATATAGCTAAACTCTTATCTAAGTATTACTAATAGAACTCTTAACTAATAGTAAATAAGTTTTTTACTATTTAACTAATAAAGAAAGATATATTACTATTCTATTTATAATATACTATATAAGTATTAAGATACTAAAATACTTTCTATAAGTTATTTTAATAGATTATATCTATAAAACTAACTACTATAATATACTCTTACTAGATATTATTAGATTTACTTATATAGGGTTTTAAATATATCTTAGCTAGACTTTTATCTAAAATAAATATAAAGAGACCTATAATACTATTTTCTATTTTTTTATTAAGATCTATAGATATATTATATTAATACTAATAATATCTATACTAATTACTATAGTATTTATAACTAGGTTTTCTATTATTCTTACTAATAAAGAACTAGATCTAATTAATATAATTAATTTATTTAGTATTTCTATATATAGATACTTTTATTTATATATAGTATATTAATATAAACTTTTAGAAAAAAGTACTATTATTACTCTATAATACTAGTATCTTAGAAAGAATAGACTATTAGTACTTTCTAATTAATTAATAAAAAAAGAGTTTCTTAAAGAGGTCTTTAATAAGAGATAGTAAAATATAATAAAGTAATAGAATTATTTTATTTATATATCTATTTAAGCTAAATTTAATATAGTATAAATAGTCTTCTAAAATATCTATAGTAGTAAAGTATTATATATAGCTAACTAGTTACTATAATATAGTTAGATTTTTTAGTTAATAACTTAATAGTTATATATAATCTTCTATTACTTATAATCTTTAAGCTTAACTTATAACTATATTATTACTATATTAAGTCTTATATAGACTTAGATTCTATTAAGTAACTTTAAAAGATATACTAGATAGTATATTTATTATAAGAAATAAGACTAAATAAAGTATAACCTAAAAGAGATACTATAGAAACTTAGATTAATTAATTATAAAGCACTAAATATATATATATAAGTATCTTTATATATCTAGTTTTTCTATATATTCTTTAGATAACTTCTAGAGTTACTAGTAGAGTTACTATATACTCTACTATATACTCTTTAAGAATATTATGGAGTAGAGATTATATAATAGATTACTATTATTTTATACTTATACTATAATAATAGTAATAGTAGAAAAAATACTTATTCTTATATTATACTAGCTATATTATAACTTAGTATAGTCTAGTTTAATAAAGTAAATTAGAGACTAATTCTAGCTACTTCTTATATAATCTAATTCTATATTCTTTCTCTAGAAATAGTTAATTCTTAGTAGCCTATTTATAAGTTATAGCTCTTTATATTATAGAGTCTATAATATAAGGTCTTTAGAGATCTATTAAAATTTATTAGTAAAAAATCGATTAAAGATTATCTATTAAACTTTCTAAAGATATATATAAGAAAAGTAAGTTATTATCCCTTAAAAAGTCTCTTATAACTATTTAAATAGTAATAAGAAATCTCTTATTTTTCCTATTACTATTTAGATACTAATAATAATAAATAGTATCTCTATCTAGATAAAGCTATAATATTCTATACTAAAGTCTCTTACTAGTTAATTAAGTAAGATCTATATATTTTAATAACTTCTTTACTATATTCTATAATTTTAAATATATTATTAAATATTAATATACTAAGATTAAGATTTAAATTTTGAATAAGTAAGAGTAATAGTTAATAAAGAAATTATACTCTATTTTTTAGCTAGTTATTAAGTATATATTCTAAAAAGCTATTTAGTATATTAAAGAGATCTATAATATATATTTCTTACTAGAAGAAAATAAATTTCTAATATCTAGTATAAATAATATTTATTCTTATAATTTAAGAAATATATTAGGTTTCTTTTATATCTATATTATTATCTAGTAAATTATAAAGAAAAAGACTCATATATTTAAAATTTCTATCTATATTAGTATCTATACTAGTTTAGTAAAATAACTCTAATTAATCTACTACTATTACTCTAGAACTCTCTTACTATATAGTATTATAAGTATCTAGTTAATACTTAAAATAGCTTTCTATTATTATAAATAACTCTATTATAAATAACTCTATTATAGATAACTCTATTATCTCTAGATTTTATTATAGTATTACTACTAATACTCTTTAAATACTTAATATAGTAAGAACTATCTACTTTTAAGATTACTATAAATATAGTATAGAACTAGAGCTATAGTAGTATTAAGAAGATCTTTTATACTAAATAGTAATACTATTAGAGTCTATCTATTAGAGAAGAGAATAAGATTAATACTAAATCTTATAGTAAGAATACTAGTAGTATAAATAGTCTAGATATTAGAACTTTTATTAATACTAATAAGACTAAATATATAGTATAGATAGTTTAATTACTTAAATTTAATCTTTTTTATTATCTTTTATTAGTATTTAAATAGTAAAGAGAGAGATAAAATGTTTTATTAATAGTAATACTATAGTAGAGATAGCTTTATCTCTATAGAAGTAGAGCTATAATACTTAATACTTTTAAATAGTCTTTTATATAAATAAAAAAAATAGATACTAGAATATAGTCTATTTAATACTATAGTAGAAATTTAAATATATTAATACTCTATTTATATAGGGCAATACTACCTATACCTCTCTCTACTCTATTCCTACTCTCTCTAGGTCCTATTCCTATCCTCTCTTTTACCTATTTCTATCTTCTCTTCTAAATATAGTTAGAATACTTATATAATTACTATTACTACTATTTAAATAGTAGTAAGAGATCTTTTCTCTTTTACTAATACTAATTTTATTCATACTTTTCTATTTATACTACTTAATATACTTCTAGATCTTATATAATATAACTTATTATTATTAGATAACAATAACTCTAGTAATAAAGCTATTATAGCTACTAAATCTATTATAGCTACTAAACTTATAAATACTTTTTCTAATACTTTTTCTAATACTTTTTCTAATACTTTCTCTAATACTTTCTCTAATACTTTCTCTAATACTTTTACTAATAATTAGGCTCTACTACTAATACTACTCTTAATTAATTAACGCTTTACTAATCTTAAAAGTACTATTAATAAGATTAATTACTTTACTAAATCTATTAGATATAGAGTTATAAAGATATAGAGTAAAAAGACTAAGTTTAATATTATTAAAAAAGTCGTTTTATAATATAACTAGAGTAGTAAATATGTTTTGTCTATTCTAGATAAGACTTAAAAGTATAAAATTATTATCTATTTGTATAGATATAAATTCTAAATTATAATTTAATATTTTTTAATTAAATAAATTAATAATACTATTAATTTATATATATAATAGTTTTTAATATTTAAAAATCTAGAATATAATAGTTATAAAGTATTTAAAGTGTCTACTTATACTATATATTAATACTGTAAAATAAAGAACTATAATAATAATATTAAAGTATAGCTATAGCTATAAATATCTATATAGTAAATTTTAACTTTAATTTATAAAATAAATTCTAAATTCTATATTATTACTATTAATATTAATAATCTTTAATTTAAACTTAATTAGAAATTCTTTAATAGCTATATTTTTATTTAAGGATTACTAATAGAGCTTCTATTTAATAAAAAATAGCTATTCTATTATTTATTAGACTTAGAAGATTAAGTTATAGTTCTTTTTATAATATATAAAATAAGTTTAGAGATACTAAAATACTATTTATAGATATTATTAATAGATTATATATATAAAACTAATTAATATAATATACTATTATTTAATATAATTAGATTTATATATATAGATATCTCTTTCTATTTTAGATAAGTATTTTTAATTAATAAATAAAAAATAATTTATAAGACTATATTTTAGTATTTATTAAAAATATATAAGTATATTTAAGAGACTAATATTAGTAATAGTATTAGCCTTCTATTTCTAATAAAACTAACTACTATTTTAACTAATAAAAAATCTAGTCTTATTAATACTATCTAAAGTATTTTACTAAATACTAATTTAATTATTTATATCTAGTATATTAATATAAACTTTATAAAATATATATTTCTAATTCTCTATAAAGTAATTATAGAAATATATAAATATAGTAATATCTAATAGAATAGTCTTAACTTACTTTAAAATAATTAACTATTAAAAAAAGAGCTTAAAAATATATTATTTAAAGTCTTTAATAAAGAGTAGAATAAAATATTAAGCTAATAAAATTAGCTAGTATTTATATTTTTAAAGACTAAATTTAATATAGTATAGTAGTACTTCTATAATATTTATAGTATACTAATCTTTTAGAAATTAATTATATATATTATTAAAGAATAGATTAAAGATTATCTTAAATATTTTCTAAAGATATATACTAAAAAAGTAAGTTAAAAAAATCTTTTATCTCTCTAAAAAAATCTATTACTACTATTTAAATAATAGTAAAAAATTTTTTATCTCTTTTAAAAAACTTATTACTATTATTTAAATAGTAGTAAGAGATTTCTTATTTCTTTTAAAATAATATATATTAATAAATAATAGTATCTCTATTTTAGTAAAGCTACTATATTTTATATTAAAGCGTTTTACTAGCTATTAAAGTAAGATCTTTATATATTAATAAAAGACTTACTAGTAATACTTAAAAATTTTAAATAAGTAATTTCTTATTAATATATAAATATTAAAGACTAAATTATACATAAATAAGACTATTAATTAATATAATACTATACTCTATTTATTAATATATTATTTAATATATATCTCTTAAAGCTTTTTAATATACTAAAGAAATTTATAATACTTATTTTTTTATAAGTAAAAATAAGCTTTAGATTCTGTCTAATTATATTTATAATTTTAAAAATACTTCTAGATATCTCTATATCTATATTATTATTAAATATATAAATAGTAAAAGACTACTAACTCTAGAAGATTTTTATTTATATTAGTATTTTTATTACTTTAGAGAAGTACTAATAATTAATATTTTTTTTAGTATAAAATCTAGAGTAAATTTATACTTATAGCTAGTTATTAGACTAGTATAATAATTTCTAATCTTAGACTATACTATTTTAAGCTATACTAATCTATTATTTAATATAAGTACTAGTAATATAATTTCTATTATTATTTCTAGATCTACTAATAATATTTTTTAAACACTTAATCTAATATAAGTCTTTTAGATTTAAGATCATATTAGATATTATATATATATATAGTTCTATTTAGAGATAGGGCTATAGCTATAGCTATAGTATATTTACTAGTACTAGTAGTATATAGAGAGTTTAATATCTAGTATAGACTATAGAGCTAATAGTTATTAAGTCTAAATATAGTAATAGTAATCTAGATATAGATACTATTATTAATTTAGATAATAATAAGTATATAAACTAATAAAAGTTAGTTAATAAGATTAATAGTAATAAGAAAAAAATTAAGAGTAATAGTAACTATTTAAATAGTAGTAATAGTAATTATATAAGTATTCTAACTATATTTAGAAGAGAGAATAGGAATAAGTAAAGAAGAGAGTAAGAATAGGACTTAAAGAGAGTAGAAATAGAGTAGAGAGAGATATAGATAGTATCACTCTTTATATAATAACTATAAAATTTATATATAATATATATATATATATTTAAAGACTAATAATATAAATAAAAACTAAGTATTTATATAGACTATAGTTTTACTCTTTTATTAAATACTAGCTATATATAATATTAGAGAGTAGATTATTATTAGAGATATTAATTTCTATTATTTATTATAATTATAAATAAAATAAGTCTAGTTATAAAATAATAATATAAATAGTATAATTAGTACTATAGAAGATTATAGTTAATTTATTTATAAAATAAAAAATAATAACTTTTAAAAATTTTATATAGAGTAATTATATCTATAGTATAATTAATTTTATTTAAATATCTTTTATATTAGCTAACTACTATATATAATATACTATATAGCTAAAATAGATATATAGTATATATATATTTATTTTTATAGAGTTTAATTTAGCTCTAGTAAAAATATTAGTTTATAAATACTATAAATAGAAAGAAATTAATTAAAATAAATAGATTATAAATTTTTAGTCTAGTATAGTTTATAAAATACTATTTTTACTATCTTTATTATAATTAATACTATTATTAAAGTCTTTATTTAATATTTTAATAAAACTACTATTAAATATATTTTTATAACTACTATTATTTAGTACTTATATTTTTTATATATTATTTATTTCTATTTTTTAGTTTACTATATAACTATTATATACTAGTAAGTATATTTAGATTTAAAAAAAAATTTAGTTATATACTATACTCTATACTATTAAAAAAATAGTTCTCTTTTATAGTACTCTCTTTTTTTTAGTTTTTAAAACTAATCTATTTAATATTAAAAACTACTAATATTTAATTTTTATAAATATTTTTTTTAATAACTTTATATAAAGTATTAGCTACTATTTACTATTTAACTATATTTAATACTTTTAGACTTAATAGTATATTTAATACTATATTTAAGTATACTATATAAATATTTACTATTTTCTATTTTTTAATAAATCTCTTTAATACTTATTTATTTTTTAGATTATATTTATTCTATTTTTAGATCTCTATTATAATAGTAATTTAGAAACTAAATAAGTCTAATTATATAATATTAAAAGTTTACTATTCTATTTAATTACTCTCTATATTTAGTAAAGCTCTAGAATCTATTATAGTAAAATATTTCTTTTATTTAGTTTAAATTTAAAATTTACTATTTCTAATATATATAAATAATTAGATTAACTACTCTTATAATTATACTCTCTATTTACTATATAAATATATTTATAAAGCTTAATATAAAAGTTACTATATAGCTATAGTTTTAATACTAAATATTACTAGAGCTTTTAATAATATCCTTTACTAATAGCCTTTCTACTATATATAAAAGTAATATATTTTAAAAACTGTATACTAATAGATAGCTTCTTTTTTTAATAACTAATATATTTAAATTTTATTATAAAAAAGTAAAACTAGAGCTATAAAATTAGTAATTATAAATATTTTTTAAAAGTCTTTTTTATTTTTAATCTTTTATTTTTTTTATAATACTAATTTAATTAATAATCTCTATTTTATAAACTTTAGTTTTTTTAATATAAGCTCTAATAATTATTAAATTATAATAACTAAAAACTTAATATATTAATAATATTATTATTTTAGTATAAAGAAATACTATATAATATAATTACTACTTTTTATAGTATTTATATAAAGTATATAAATATTAAGTCTAATACTATATTTTTTACTTTACTCTAAATAAATATAGTTTTATATATTTCTACTAGAAGAATATTAAGTTTTTAATAGATAGAGTATTTAGAAATTTAATAAAAATAACTTTAATTTTTAAAAATATAATTATTAAGCTAAATTTCTATATTAAATATTTAGAAGTCTTAATTAATAAAATTTTTAATAAAAAAGTCTATCTATAGTAGATATATAAAAAAGCTATATAATTAGTTACTATACTATATTTAATAGCTAAAATAATTTAGAGTATAAATATAAAATATTTATAGTATATATATAGTCTTTTTACTCTAGATTACTACTAACTATTTAGTATAGTTTATTTAAAGTATTTCTTATTAAAAAATCTTTAAAGTTTACTATATTATTATTTTATAGTCTATTTAATACTAAATAATATACTATATTATTAGTTTTTTTTATACTATTTTCTAAATAGCTCTAGAAATCTTTTTATATATTTCTCTTATTACTATTATTCTATAGTATTTTGTTAAAAAGATCTATTTTTATATTAATATATATTTATTAGACTTACTAATTATTAAAATATATAAAGAGATCTTTATTAAGATTTCTATTAAAAGAGTCTTAATTACTATTAAGACTTTCTTTACTACTATTTTTATTATTTTATTACTCTTAACTAGTTCTTATATTAATTAAATCTTTACTATAATATTTTAAATATTATATATACTATAAACTATATATTCAAATAAATATAATAGAATAGATCTAATTTTTTATAGTATTTTTATAGTAGTAGTCTTTTATAGTCTATATTATTTCTAATAAAACTACTACTATTACTAAATATAGTTAAATCTTTTAGAGTCTCTAGAGCTTAAATATTATAATTATATTTACTAATAGTAATAGTTTCAAAGTTAGTATAAGTACAATAGTAATTACTTTACTTAATATATTTACTATATATTTTAAAGATCTCTATATATATACTATATATAATATAGAGTTCTAAAATATTTAATTAGCATTATAAATAATACTAAATAATAGTCTCTAATACTCTATAACCTCTAAAGATTTCTATTAGTTTATTATTTTTACTAATAATTAAATATTTATTTAAATATATAAATACTCTAGTTAGTTCTCTAGTTAAATTTATATATATAATATTATAATATTTATTAAAAGACTCTATTACTATAATATTTTAGTCTATTTCTATTAGATCTCTAAATATTTAGAAGTCTATAAAAATAAGTATACTAATATAGAGACTAAAGTTATAACTATTAATAGCTAAAACTATTTTTTAATTATATATTTTATATTTATATATATATATCTTTAAGAGTGAGTCTTAACTAAATAAATAGTAGTATAGTACTATAATATTTAGAGCTATATAGTATCTAAGTTATTTTTAGAGTCTATAAAAAAAATTTATTCTATATAAAAATCTATAATATTTAGATAGTACTATTTTTATATAAATATAATTAGATAAAGTTACTTTCTATAAATATTTTATAATACTTATATAGTAGTAGAAAAATATATTAGAAAAAAACTCTAACTAAAATCTAGCTCTCTATCTATATCTAAAGAATAAAATATAAATAGTTTAATATATTTTACTATATTATCTAATATCTACTAGACTCTAGATATAGATTTTAAAGATTCTCTATAACTAAATGTAGACTAACTAGTTTATAAAACTAGAATTTTTAAAAAAAGCTACTTAGTTTGTACTATAAACTAAACTCTTTAACTAGTTTAGAGCTCTACTATTTCTATATCTAGTCTTATAATATCTATAAGATCTATCTTTTATACTTATAGATTATTAAGTACTATAGTCTTTCTTATTTTTATAGAGATATAGTCTCTATATAGAGTTTTTATCTAATTATATTTAGATAATTAATTTTAGTTATATAGACTAATTATTTTAGAGATATAGATTTACTAAAAAAGATTAATTAATTAGAATAGAGATATCTTACTATCTAGTTTTTACTATTTATTAGTAAGTATAGTAGATAAAATAGATTTACTAGTAGATATTATATTATATATTAGAAATATAGAATTTAGAAAAAGTAAAGTATTATAATTATATAATATATCTTTTTATAAATAAGATAGTCTATCTACTACTCTTTAGGTTCTATTATTATACTAGAGATTAGTTCTAATAGATATATAAATAAAATTTAATCTAATCTAATCTAATCTAATAATTTAAACTATAATATTATTAAAATATACTAAGACTTTTAATATATATAAGAAATTATAATAATATATAATCTATACTCTCTCTCTACCTATTCCTATCCTCTCTCTCTACTTAGTTATAGTCTAAATCTCTTTCTAAGTCCTAAGATAAAATTAATTAAAATTTTTAAAAAATATAATAAAATACTAGATAGTAATTACTATCTAATACATTTTTTTTAAGAATTTTATATCTTATATTAAAGAGAAAAACTAAGATTTTTAGTCTATATTAAAAGTAACTTTCTTAAGAAAATTAATAAAAATCTTAGATTTTCTCTTATAAATCCTATAATAATAAAGATAAAAATAAGTAAAAAATACTATAATATAGTATTTATTTTAAGATATTTTCTATTATTTTTTTATATTTTTATCTATATTAATAAGTCTTATTCTAGAGATTTTAAATTATGACTAAGCAGAGGGGGGTAGAAATAGATAAGAGAGGGTATAGATAGTATTACCTAATAAAAATAGATTTATAGAATTTTTTTTAAAAAAATATCTAATTTTAAAAAATTTAGTAATAAAACTATTTCTATTCTAGAAAATTAAATATATTTACTATATTTACTACTAGATAAAAAAGAACTTACTAATAAATTAAGATATCTAT
>JAOWBF010243027.1:0-22566 GCA_028566175.1 Vinca major
ACAGCGGCGGCAGGCAGAAAGACGAGGGTAACCGGAACCAGTGGAAGTACCTGTCTCTGGATACGCTCCCTTCCCTCCTTTCCCGCCCTGGAACAACACCAACACCGAGAGCGCTTCCGTCTGGTACACAATTCCCGTCCCTCAATACGCTCCTTTCCCTCCTTTCCCGCCCTGGAACAACGCCAACCGCGAGTGCGCTTCCGTCCACACCACTCCTGCGCCCAAAAGGCACCGCTCCAGCTTTTCCCTCAATGTGGCCATCTCTAGCCACAACCAAAAGGTGGATCCTTGGGCAATTGATCCACCCAAGAGGGAGGACATCTACCAGAAACTCCAGCCCTCCTTTCCCGCCCTGGAACGACACCAACACCGAGAGCGCTTCCGTCCACACTACTCCTGCGCCTAAAAGGCACCGCTCCAGCTTTTCCCTCAATGCGGCCATCTCCAGCCACAATAAAAAGGTGGATCCTTGGGCAATTGATCCACCCAAGAGGGAGGACATCTACCGGAAACTCCAGAACAGAGAATACAGCTGGCCAGAGGGGACAATTGGGAGAATCTCTAAGAAGTGATTGAGGAACTTGATGTGGTGAAGGAGCCCTCCTGGTGTTAGACAGGGCGCGTACGAGTGTAATTGTGTCAACATCGTAGTGGTCAAAAATTACAAACTCGGGCGATGAACCTGTTCTTGCTGTCTGGATACATCCCACAGTTCAGCCTGCTGAGTTAATGAAGTTTGAATTTTACTCAGCCCTCTAAACAAGCTTGCGAACTTGGTGACAAATGGTCCTGGAATGTCGCAACCCCTTTTGCAGCTCGGCCAGCTGGTCATGAGGGGGAGGACCGCCGCCGTAGATGACGCAGGCAAGGACGAAGCATTGAGTGGTATGGTAGTAGATGGAGCCTACGAGCTTCGTCAAAGATCTGGGTAACAAGCTCCCGGGCCGGAATAGTCCCCAGCACGAATTCTGTCTGTCCACCGCCGGGTTGTAGTTGGACGGATCGGATCGGGTCGAGGAGTTGCGAGCTTCATCAAGAAGTGACCTCGCTGGTCGCCTTTGGGCGTTTGCCCGGGCTTGCGTGAGTTAGCGCCTCCGATGATAAAGGTTTTGCCGGCATTGGCCGCCAAACGTTGGTGGTTGTCTCCGCTACTGAGGAATCCCGCTTGCCGCCGTTTCTGCGCATGTTAGCCGCCGCCGGCGGCATTCAAACTGGACAAACCAACCATCACCTAATATCCTCCGCGCCGCTACCTGCAAACTCCGAGCTGGCGAGTCGCGGGCGCTTGAGCTTTCCCTTGCTTGTTGCGGAGGTGTTTGCGTATGCGTCACGCCTGGCGTAGAATTTTCCTATAAGCTTTCCCAGTGCGCTTGCACCGCCGCTGTTTGCGCCGCCGCGGTCTGCGCTGCTGATCCCACGACCCACGCCCATGCCCCTGGCTCCTAGTATACCGCGACCTCGAGCATTTTGGGAGTCCGTCCGGACGATGGGAGCGGCAAGCAGGTAGGTTCCTTGTCCAGGTTTGCGGAGCTAGCTAGGGCGGCCGTCGGCGTTGGGGAATCAAAAGTTGATGGTGGCCCAGCCAGCTGCTACGCCACAGCGTGGTCCGCCTTTCTCGAGGTCCTCCTCGGGAGTGTCTGCGAACGGGTCGACGAAATCAGGTGGGTTTGTTCGCGGGGGTGCCTCCTCGTCGGCGTCTTGACGCGAAATCCGCGGCCGTCTCGGCGTCCGCGCCCTGCTTATGGCCCGCAGCGTGGTCGTTGGGGGAGTGAAGGTGCGCGGCCAAAAGTCTGTGGGAGGCATTCTCGCCTCGCAAAATTCCTTGTTGTCAAATGAGTGCAGGGCCGATGGAGAGTGAGTGAGTGCAGCGTGCCTAGCACCGTCCATCTTCTTTTGACCGCCGTGTAGCAGCCACTCTGCTCACCGCGACACCGCATGCATGCATGTCTCTCTCTCTATGAACGATCAATGAAGCGAGCCAGGACGGGAGGCAAATGGTAAACGGCAAGTCGATAGTCTACTACTTTACAGGGGCAGAAAATGCAATGTGGAGAAAGGAGTCGACGGACGGACAGAGATGGAGAGGAGAGAGAAGACATCCATTTTTATTTTTAAAAATTTCTACAAACGACTACTGCTTGTAGTTGCGGCGGGCCAGGGGGCGCAGCGTCATGTGGAAACCAGGCGCGCGAGCGCCCGGGCCGCTATTCTCGTTAGTACCTAATCTATGCAAATGGAGAGTGATCTTGTAGCTTACTGGTCATCCTCGTCCTCGTCGTCTTCCTCCTCCTCGTCATCCTCGTCGGCGACGGCGGCGGCGGCGGCGCCCGGGACCGCGCTAGCTTGATCAGTATCTGACTTGTGAATGGAGAAAGAACTGCAGCTTACTCCTCGTCATCCATCTCCATGTCGTCGTCGCCGTCGGCGGCGGCGGCGCCCGGGACAACACTGTTCTCATCAGCAGCTGACTTGTGAATGGAGCATGAACTGCAGCTTACTCCTCGCCCTCGCCCCCGTCCTCATCCATGTCGTCATCGTCGTCGTCGGCGGCGCGCGGGACGGCGCTAGTTTCATCAGCATCTGTCTTATGAATGGAGAATGCACTGCAGCTTACTTGTCGTCGTCGTCCTCGTCCATTTCCTCGTCTTCCTCGTCGTCGTTGGCGGCGGCGGCGGGCGGGAGAACGCTACTATCGTCAGCACCTCTCCACGGGAAACAGGCAGGCAGGAGAAATTGAACTCACTTGGCGGCCGGGAGGGCGGCGGCCGCGGGAGCCAAGGCCGGGTGACTGTCTCAATCAACACCTATCCATGGGGAAACAGGAGGAGCATTCGCGCTTACATGGCGGCCGGGGGAGGACCGGCGGGGGGAGCCGGAGGGAAGCTATCTCAATTAGAAACTGTTTCCAGGCAGACAGGAGGACGACGTGAACTTACATGGGGGCCGGGGGAGGACCAGCAGGGGGAGCCGGAGGGAAGCTATCTCAATCAGCAATTACTCATGGAGACAGGAGAACGACGTGGACTTACTCGGGGCCCGGAGGAGGAGCGGCAGCAGGAGCAGCAGCAGCAGCACTGGCGTTCTCAATCAGATCGATGTGGTAGAATGCGACACGTTCTGATGACCTACTGGAGCTGGGAGTTCGCCCGCCGTTGCTGGTTGCGGGTGACCTCCCGCTGGTTGAGGGCGGCCTACACAGCACGTCAAGTCAGAGGGAGATACATTGACGTGTTGAGAGCAGTCTTACGAGGTGAGCTTGGGCACCGGGGGTGCCGGCGGCGACGTGGCGCTCGGCGGCGCGGCGCTGGCGCGAGCGAGACATGGTGGTGATGGTGAGGGTTGGATGGTGGTGGCGAACCTGAAGGGAAAGTCCGCCGGCGGGTGAACCCGCCGGCGGAGATCATCCGACCCCGCCGCCTGCCTGACCTGCACCTGCACCTTCAATTCTCTCTTTGCTCGTGCGCGAGTCATATTCAGCTGGACCTGCACACAGAGCTTAGCTCTCTCGTTCCAAGCCTTGGGCTAACTAGAAAAAGAGAACAAGGAGAAGGAAAGCAATGGTGCAGCCTATTTCCGCGCCAAACCCGACCATGCGAGACGGCGAACGCACAAACTTGGCAGCTTTCTGTGGAAGACCCGGTCGGTGCTAGTGGGCGCCAGATACAGGATAAGAACCATACACACGGGGCCAAGGCCAGGATTTGAGGTACAGGTCGTGAGGATCCACAGAGGAAAACTTCCTGGGAAATAAGGAGGATTGCCTAACAGGCCGCGGCTCAGCAAGCTTGCTTCATTTGGCGGCGTGGTTTTTCCTTCCAGTTGGCTGCTCGGCTTGGTCGCTGTTCAGCTCTTTTTGGGAGGTCAGGGACCGTAGAAAGTGCCGATCCGCTTCCTAGCGGCGCGTACTTAACGCCCGCGATGGATACTTGGCCATGTTTTCTTCTTTGTCTTTGGGCGCGGGCTGGCCGTGGGACGGCGGAAGGGTTTACGGGGTCATGCGAGTCGGCCCACTTCCGGCGGCGGCAAAGGATGACTCCAAATAGGAACACTTCAAAACGCCATGATGAAACCGCTCTGGCCCCATCTTTATCATTTTTCCCGGCGAGCCAACTCCTACATGCGTAAGTGCAATCGCTCTGGCGATAAACCTGGGTAAGCATGCATCTTGGCATGGTCTACTAGCTGGAACAGATGGTAGCAGCACTCGGCAGATGGCAGGCCGCGTGTGGTGGTGAGGGCGTGGTCTGCGGGCGATAGAGGAGCCAGACGAGGTGGAAGATCTCGAGGAGTGTGGGGGAGGGGACATCCTGATGCTCTTAATGAATGCTTGATGAGGTCCTGCTTCAGTAGAAAGGCAACCGCCCAAGTGGTTTCATCTATCAAGGGACCCCACGTGGAAAGAGTGGACACTCGGGTGGACGCACTAATTTGGGCCATCTACTTTCCCATCTCCTACCCTCGAAAGGGAGCCCGAGTGAGATGGGATGAGGACCCGTCGGAAGGCCCGCCACAAAACACCAGGACTCGACGTAACGCCGAATCAGTTCTTTCGCACCCTCACCCATGGATGCATTCCCTTGCAGAGACACCAAGAGCGATGAGTGATCATGCCAGCAACTCTGAATCAGAGTCAACGGGGAGGCGAGACAGACAACATGCGTACATATACGTGCGAGGTATCAAACCGCGCAGAGGCGTCGAGGAACCCATGGGGCAGTGCAGGACAGAGCGAGTGTGCCCACAAAAGTATACCAACAAGGGCTCGATAGAGAGCGGCCGGATGCCATGGGTAAGGAAGACATTACGTTGGTGCGCATCAAGTTACGGTGTACATCTTCTTTGCGCTTCCCACTCAGTTGCAACTCCGACTTACGGACCCGGTACCGCCGGCTTTGCTCGTGGTTGATGCCGCGAATGTCCTCAACCTTAGCCCGCAGGAAGCCCGAAGCCCCAGGCTTCATGCAGGTGATGCACAGGCCAAAGTGTCCTATTCCACGGCGGCTTTGATATGACATGCTCACAATATACCTCGGACGCCATGAAGCTGTTCCTACACCTCGTCGATACGTCGCCTGCTTGAAGCTCTCCGGGGTCAGCCGAAAGACTCGTGGTCGGTTTTGAGAGCGGCAAATTTGGCACGGCCAAAGAGGAGACCATGGGTTACGGCGGCGATGCCCGATGGCAGCGATCGATGAGCTGCGGCGGTGGCCATGGAAACAGTCAGCGAAAGAAGACAGAAGGAGAGGACGCGCTGGTGCTGGCGAACCGACTTACTGCCTCTAATTTCTCACCCGGTGTGACGGCGGGGTTGTTTGATGGAGTGTGCTGCTCCACCAACTTCCAAAAGGCTGAAAGACGCCATCTGACAGCACCCAGACCATACGGAGCCACTAGAACGCCATGGCGTCGCCGTCTCGAGCCATGGCGAGTCTGTCCTGACAGAAGCCACGGTGCAGAAAGGCGTTGAGAGTGCCGCACGACGACTATTTGACGGTTTCGGGCCAGATTTGAGGGAGGGACAGGGCAGCGGCGCTGGTCGTAACGCGTGGGTGTTGTGGATCGTGGTTGTGGTTGTGGTTGTGGTGTTGTGGCTGCGAGGTGGCACTGCAATCCGACGGATGCTTTGTCAGCGCGATAGCTGACTCGCTGTCACGTGACTGCGCGCCACTGCCGCCCGGGCCGGCGTGCCTGCCTCAACACCAACTGGACCTGAACGCGACTGCAGCCACCACCACTACCACCTCACCACCACCTCACCACCACCACTCCCACCTCCACGGCTGAAGCCAACCAGCACCATGTTTCCCAATCGCTTGCACTACGTGCCACCATAAGCGATGCCCGCTATGTCCAAGAGGCGCACCAACAGTCGCACCAACAGCTCGAACACAGCGAACGAAATCAACACCCAAGCAAAACAGTCGTCCAAGCACGACTCCGCGACCCAGACGGACGACGACGGACCTTCCCTTGACCCACACCAGACGGGCGACGGACTGTCCCTTGACCCACACAAAAAAGCAATTCTCCGCCTCAAGCAGCGACTTGTAGACACCTGGAAGGTGCCCCTCGACACAATCCAACAAACCTTTGGCGAACCTGATTCCAAGGACTTCCTCCAGTACGTGGTCAAGATTGCCGACAAGTTGTCCTTCGAAGACACCAAAGCCCGCCTTTTCGAACTGGGATCCATTCGCAAGGACACCAGGGCCCCGGGCCGTGCCGGTCGCAAGCGCATTCAGGCGCCGGGCGACGCCCGCAAGGTTTTGCAAGATTTGACAACTGGAGACACCGTCGAGGACCCGCCTGACCGAGCGTCGAGTGTGCTGAGTGAGGACGAGGGCCCGGCCTCACCTCCGGTCGAAAACTCCCGCCGTGCTGAACCACCTCTAGAGGATCCGCCGCCTGAAAACGACATTGACATGTCCGAAGTACTCTCAGACCCAGAGGCAAGTGCGCCCGTAAAACGTCGATCCTTTGGCTCAGACCCAGAGACAACCGCGCCCGCCAAACGCCGATCCTTTGCTCGTATTACTTCGTCGCTGGAGAATCAACAGTCCGTGGAGCAGCAAAACTCGCTCCGCTTTAGAAACGTCAATATGGACAGCAGGCGAGATAACCAGGCCGGGGCCATGAAAACACCCCCACTTACTGGCGACAAAAATCCCTTTTCCAACCACAAAGGCAAGGCCAAGGCTTTCAAGAACCCCCCGCCCACACCGCTCACAGCCGGCACAGGACGAATTCCCAAGGACTCGGTTGTCACAGGCGATGGCGGACTGGAGAGCATCATTGAAGAATCTCCCGAGTCGCAACCTGCTGGCCCATCGCCTTGGCTGCAATCACTTTCAGACACATCCCAGCTTTCCACCGCTGAAAATGAAGCGGACGAAACTGCCTCAAAGGAAGAATGCAATGGAAACTCCAGAACGGGCGTCTTATCCGACGAAGCTCTCCACCGTTTGGCCAACAACGAGAAGCTCTGCGACGAGAGCGTCAACTTCTTCATCCAAGCCGCCTCCTCGGTAAGACCTGGATGGAAGTACTTTGACTCGACCAACTTGACGCGCCCAACCAATCTCGAGTACCTCGATTGCCCAGATAATGAAAGCAACACCATCATCGGCGCAGCTTGCCAAAATGGGCACTGGACATTGGTGAGATGCACTCAAACCCCCGCCGGCCTTCGTGCAGAACATTGGGACCCTCTCGGCGACGGAAAATCAAACAATGCAGTCACGGACCTTGTCAAAAACTTCCTAGCCAACCAACAGCAGTGGAGTGCTTGCGCACCCGAGCAATTGTCGGAACGATTTTGTCCGCTCCAGAACAATCTGACCGACTGCGGTGTCATTGTTTCTGTCATAAGTCTCTATCTCGGTGCCGGCGAGTCCCTTCCAGCAACCGTGGACGCGGAGTTCTGGCGTGAGGTCCTAATACGTCTGCAAGGTGGTGAGCAAGACGAAGAGGAAGATGGCCTGGGCAAACATCAGCATTCCAAGATTGAGGCCATGACGCGTTTGATGCGGTCTTTCAACGACGCCAATGACGCTCTGCACGTAGTTGATTCGCTGCACGTGCGCGCAAAGGACGCACTCGACCAGGCGCAGCGCGGTCTCGAAGAGTCAAAAAACGACTTGAAACGGCAACAAGCAGCATTGAAGGGCATTCAGCTCTGCTCGAGGAAGAATGCCCAAGCAGAGCGAGAGCTGGCGCAGGGGATCCGTCGCTCCCGCTGTGAGGTGGGGTTTGCAAAACAGCGGATGCAAATGCTCCAGACGTTGCAGCCAGGACTTGCTTCTGCCCGCAAGCTCGCTCAGGATAGATGCGACATCGTCAAGTCGAAGGTCCAGTCTAGCTAAGAAATCAGGTGCCTACCTAGTCAATATTCATCCAAAGGTGTAGCCAAGAAATCGGGTACCTAGCTAATTAACATTGATCTTCATGTTGGGCATGCTCTGCGAGTGACTGCAGCTCTGTTCCCAATGACAAGCGGCCTTGCCTTTTGACTGGGCTCAAATGCGCTGGATGAGTGTGCAACAGGACAGGCACACCTGTGGAGCTTGGCCCAGTCCAGTTCAGTACATCAAAGTGTCCCCAGCACCCCGTTGCGCGCTTTGACGGCCTCCCGACGCTCGAGACTGCCAAGTGCCCACCGCCGACACGAAGGAACGATTGGAGCGCGAGGCCATTTGCAATTTCCCTCCAGCAGCCTTGCTCGTCCTCGACCGCTGCCGCTACCTATCGTACTCATCTACCTCCAACCTCTACCACACCTACCAATGCCCTCCTCGTTGCCGTCAAACTCTCCAATCGCTCCCTGTCCCTCGCAACTCTTTTGAGGAGATGATTGGCGACACGCTGCCGGACACGGAGCTGCCTGCCGGAGAGCGAAGACGTCAGCTCAGTCATGGACCGTTTGCCCAAGGCCGCGTCGCCCAAGCCGGAAAGCGAGTTGCCAACGAACGCGGGGGAGCGAATGCCGCCGCCAGCCATCATCCATCGACAAGCCGGGACACCGATCATAAACCAGGGGCTGCCGCGCTCATTCCGTCGCCCTTCTCCACGCACGCTTCACTCTCCCGCGACAACAGTCAAGTGGAGCATGTGCGAAAGTGCCGGAGGTGACGCAGGAAAAGCTAACGGAGAGCGAAGCCAAAAAGAACACTCCTCCTTGACGCGCTCGACGGTCTTGGCCGCGGCGAACTTCCTGCCACCACCTGCCCTCATTGTGCTTGCGGATGGCGACACCGGGGTTCAGCTTCTGGCTCGATGAGCTGGAAGAGTCTGATGGATTCATGCAAAACGCCTATGTATGCCACAGATGGCTCCACGAGATCCACTCGCTCAGCGCAACCCGTCAAGACCATCGATCCACGACCTCGTCCTGCTCTTTCGTCGCTTTCCAAGCCTTTCAATCCGGCTCGCGAGCAGCCCGTCAAGACCATCGACCCACGACTTCGTCCTGCTTTTCCGCTGCCGCCGCCTTCCAAGCCCTTCAATCCGGCTCGCTCGCAACCCCGTCAAGACCATCGATCCACAACTTCGTCCTGCTCTTTCGTCGCTTTCCAAGCCTTTCAATCCAGCTCACAAGCAGCCCGTCAAGACCATCAACCCATGACTTCATCCTGCTTTTCCGCTGCCGCCGCCTTCCAAGCCCTTCAATCCGAATCTCCCGCCTGCCCCGTTTCCCAGTCTTGCACTCGACCAACCAGGACCATTTCCAGACGCGACGTCACAAGATCAGCAACCGCAACGAGGCGCTTTGGTCTGCGCCAGGAGGCTGGGGCGCGCAAATGCATGACTGATGTATTTTGTCGTTGTGAATGTTGCACTCTTGATGGGCCGAACGTGTTGTGATGATGGAAATGTCCGCGAGGAGGTTGAAAGGTATGTGTAGTAGATGCCGCAGGACTATGGCGAGCGACTGTGAATGGTGGCTGACGTACATTGCAGCGAGCTGAATAGGTCAAGGTGAAGGCTGAAGAAGAGACTGGTGACGTAACTGGGTGGAACGCGGCAAGGTCCTCGTCGTAGCTGTTGGCCTTGTCGTCGGCCTTGGCCTCAGCACTGTTGGCTTCGGCGTCGATGCCGGCACCATCTTCCTCCTTGGCAATGGTCTCGCCGACAATCTTGTCAAAGGGCTGTGTTGCACTGGAAATCGTCGCGCTTGGTTGCTGAATTCCTGTAGTCTGGTACATTAGCAAAAATATTATGCTTGTAAGCAATTTGCTTACGTCCAACCTTCTCTATTGCCTTTAAATGGTTTGAAGCATGGACCAAACGGGGACAGTGCCGGTAGGAGGTGGTTGTAAACACCATTTAAATTCCGACCCTTGGATCCAGCAACCACATGCCGCCACAAGAGTTCTGCCGTGGCTGAGTATGTGCGGGGATGGCAATGCTCGCGCGATCGACTTTGAAGATGTGGTCGAAGGGCGCCTGGCGGACTTTAGCTCTTCTACGGGCGTGTCTCCGAGCTTCGAAGGAGTAGATGAGCAGCGAGCGTACTCTTGATGGTTTGCGAGGCTGCCGCTGCCGTGATCCTGGCTGGGATTTCTTCGCGTCAGTGAATGAAAGTTGAGTGAGCGAAGGATGGACGTACGGACGGACGGACGATGCAAAGTGGGTGGGTGTTGACGGGCAAAGACGACGAGAGAGGTGGAGTGGACCGGAGGAGCTAGGCTGGGGACTTTACCGCCGGCGGCATTTGTTACCAGCAGAGCAGCTACGGCACCCGGCCCAACCGGATCCGCCTGGCGGGTGAGTCAGTCCGTTCCGTCTAGGCCGCCGACAATGAATGGGCTGGAATGAATATCCGCCGCCTCCCTTGCGCTCTCGGTCGCCGTCTCATCCTCCTCTTATCCTCCTCGGCGCAGCCATCCTCGTTGTGACAATTCTTAACCAAGTCGGCACTCAAACTCGACAAAGCAGAACGATCCAGAGTGAGACACGGGTGCGGTCATCGTCTATGATAGACCAGGAGCTCCCAGTCGTATCCGAGAGAAAGTCCTTGAGGAACATGGTAATCAGCGCCCAAAATTCCCCTCTAGAACCTGCTGACTTTCCTAAAGCTCCAAGGCCACTAGGAGATGAAGGCTCCCTGGACACACAGCCGATCATGCTTACTCCTGAAGAGTTGGAAGCACAAGCAACCTCAGAAAAACACGAAATTGGCTTGCAGCTGTCACTTTCCGCGCTTGTGTGTGAAAGGCAACGGGGAGAGACCTCAAGACCTCTGAATCGTCGCAGCACCGGTCCAGCAATCAGGCAAGAATTTCCACCATTTCACACAGCCGACCACCATTTGCTGGTGAAACTTGCAGTCGCGCACCTGCAATACAATCGCTTTTGGCATGGAAGGCATCAGAAACATGTAGTGCTAGCAAGAATTGAATGAAAAATGCCCTGACCCACCTCTTATCCTGCATGCACCTGACATGACCTGACTTGATTGTGAAGTGCCTGCTGTAAAGCCTCCGTTTCAACAGCCGTGTTGGAGCAGCCGTGCGTTGCTGTCTCTGGGGCGTGTTGGGCGGTTGGCTGCCCGCTCGAAAATGACCTGGCCGTCGCCGTCGCTGTTGTCCTCGCCCTCGCCCGTAGGATGTTGCATTGTGACTTGAGCTTGCACAAGCCATGGTGGTTGCGGTCCGGCGGCAGACGCATTGGCGGGAGACGCGTGCCGTTCAGGGCGTCCTCCAGTCAGCCGCAGGGCAGTCAAGCGGTTGAGCCGTGACGACGCGTTGTGCTGAGCAGAAACAAATTCCGTTCATGTCTAAGAGTGACCCACGAGCTTGCGACAGCAGTCATTGTTGCATTGATTGAAGGAGGTGTGTGCGGAGCGGGGGTGCTTCCCGCCGGCGAGATAGACTAGTCGCTGGCGATAAGGGCATTCCCGCTAGCGAGAAGCGATGTTATGTAAGCAGGGTTGGCTTTCTCGCTAGCGAGATTGGCTTTCCCGCTGGCGAGAATGATTCCCGCTAGCGAGATTGCCATTCCCGCTAGCGAGATTCACCGGCCACTACTTTCACCACCATTCCACCATTCCACCCAGAAGCAAACACGAGAGACAACAGAGCCCGCCAACGCCTTTACAGATGCATCGCCTGCCACGAGATAGATTCAACAGACAATAAAGAGCACTCACTATGCAAGGATCCTCGCTTATGCCGCCCCGAGCCACGTACACGTCTTCGAACACGTCTGCCATCTGTCTTAGCCAGTCACCTTGCCGGATGCGCGTCGGCCAGCTTCGTTTCTCTCCTCTGCCAGCAGTGCGACGGATGCATTCCTGAGTGTTGGAGGCAGGTATTCCTTGTGATGCTGCCGGCGTGCCCGGCACTACCCGGACCTGTACAGGCGGGCTGCGCCCCGGCTGGGCTGGGGCGTTCGGATAAACATCGGCCCAGACGCGTCCCGTCGCGTCGCGCCTCCCCCGCCGGCCTCGTCCCGTCGTTCACTCCTCCGCCGTCTCCCTCCACACCACGACGGCAACGAGACAACGAGACAACGAGACAACAACCGTCACATCAGCCAGGCCTGGACGGGCAAAGGGTCAATCACCGCCCGTATACTCACCTCCCCGGTTTCCCCACCCAGTCCATCCGCCACGCTACCCGTGCTCGCCACCATCCTCACCATGGACATCATCTAAGGTACAGGACGCTCCCACTGCAGCCGCTTCAGCCTCCTTGCTAACCTCCGCTCGCTCCAGACTGGGCCGCGTTCCTGACGGCGCAGCAAGACAACTCGTCGCACTCCTCCACGTCATCAAAGAGCTCGCCACTGGTCGCACAATCCGGATGCGTTCAAACCTCCAGTCGATAGCACCCGAGATATTCCGCACCCTTGGCCACATCTACGTCGACAAGGTTCGGCAGTGGCAGAGCTTCTTCTAGCAAGGAGGAGACGACGAAGGCGGGGCGGGGCGCTTGAGAACATTGAGCAGAGCTTCGCCGCGCGATTCTCCATGCTCCTGTCGCTCCGCAATTCGTACCTCGTCCCAAACCGTCCTCTCTCCCATCAGCCAACCTCCAACCTCGCAGAAATTCGCAAATCCCACAAGCGGCTTAAGAGCAGCTGGTCGAGAACCAGGAGAGCAGCAGGCCGAGCAGCAGTCGGTTTGAACAGGCTTTCTTGGCCGCTGGCTGCGAGTCTGGGCCCGCCAAACAATGTCAGGCTTTCTCGCTCCTTTGGCCCAAAGTTTGGGTGATTGGTCGACCTCGTGTGCGGGGCCGGGTGGCTGTACACAAACTCAGACACATGATCGAAGGCGCGGTCTACGAGCTGGATGTGTTGGTCTCCAACCAAGGGCGCACAAATTTTCGCGGATGACGCCCGAGAACGTCGTGCAAGTTCAAGTAGACTGACCTGGTTGAGAGGAGAACTTGAACAAGCTCACGCATCTGCCGATGAGCTAGACCTCATCTTGCGCTTCCTCTCGCCTTGTTCCTCATCCCTATGGCCGAGAGGAGAACGAGTCTTGCTTCTCGCCCACCATCTCGCACGTGTACGTGTTCGCCTCCCTCTCCATCTTTGATCTCATGCTAATGGTGATACAGCATCTTCTACTGACTATCTCCTCCCTTACCGCCCTCCCACCCGCTTCTTCCCCACAAACACCTGTCGCTCGTTCCATGTCCGAACTCTGCCGTCAGAATCCGCTGTGTCCTTTCCCTCATATTCATGTATAGGCAGAATCCTGGCGGCACACCCGGAGACCCTCCAGCAAGATGTTCTCGGCCGCCTCCACCCCCTGGGACGCTTGCCCACGCAAGGGCTCTTTTCATCGTCGCCGACAAGGCATCGCTCCTCCCCACCGCCACAAACACGCGCACACGCTCCGCGCGCTCCGCCTCTCCGAGCAAGGCCTCGCCTCACAAACTAGCATCGCCATGCAAGCCGCGAACCACGCGCAAGACGGCCAAGGAGGCGCACGAGGGCACCCTCAGCGCGCTCCGCCTCTCCAAGCACTCCACGCGCTCCGCCTCTCCGAGCAAGGCCTCGCCTCACAAACTAGCATCACCACACAAGCCGCGAACCACGCAAGCCGTGCACCACGCGCAAGGCGGCCAAGGAGGCGCGTGAGGGCACCCCCAGCGCGCTGCACTGCTCCGTCGAGAACGAGACGCCCGCGGGATCCAACAACGGTGAGGCCAGCAACACGACGGCTTCTGAGGCGGTGCGCGTCGAGGTGGACGAGACCCCTGCGGCGTCCGAGTTCAGCGGCAAGCCTGTCAACGGTGAAGCCAGCAACACGGCGGCTTCTGACGGTGCGCGTCGAGAACGAGACGCCCGCGAGATCCTGTCAACGGCGAGGCCAGCAACACGGCGGCTTCTGAGACGGTTCGCGTCGAGGTGGACGAGACGACGCAAAAGCAGGGCGAAATGGAGACCATCGTGACCCGGGGAAAATTGGCGTTGGCGCGCCACTCCCGTGGGTTGGATCCATTGCGCATCTTGGGCAAGGACTCCAGTTTTGGGAGAGGTCTGGAAAAGTGAGTAATGGTGCTGCCATTGGGTGTTGTGAATCCGCCAGGTTTGTATCCCTCACGCCTACCATTCCAAGCTGGTCACATTCTTGCGAACATGGCTGACCTGCTCCTTTTCTACTGCAGATGTTGTTCCTTACCGCATGCACCAACGCGCAGCACTAGCAACAGCCAGCCTCTTACGGATGAGGCAGTGCAGCACTTGATTTGGCCTGCCGGCTTTGGCGCGATACATGACGCCGGCTCCAGGAAGAGGACGTCGCGACTGACGATGAGAAACAGCCTTCCCGCGCGCTGGCACGAGCAGTCCATCGTCATTGACGATGCGGTGATTCTCGGCCCACCCTACATGCTATGCTCAACGACCTTGAGGCCGGTGAGGGAAGGAAATGACGCTCGCCCACATCAGGAAGATTATGGAGAGCTATTTGGCGAAGAAGAAGGCGTCAGGACAGCAGCCGCAACGGCCTGGGATAGCCACAGTCACTCCGATTCCGCCTCGGAAAGGCGGTTGAAGGTGGCAGGCGTTTGGGTGCGGCCGGCGGGCGGCTTGACAAGCTCCCTCCCCCCAGGTCGAAGACCGCCTCCATGACATTGCAGGCCAGTGGCGCCCATGACACACGAATACCAAGGCGACACAACCATTCGCCGAGGCGCAGCAGGCGCTTTTTTTGGTTGATGGTAGATATAGGAGTCGACTTTACCGAGGCTTCGCATTGGGAGCGCCCCTAGCGGACTACGCATGCCCGAACTTCATGGAGCATAGTCCCAAGTGCAATAAACGGCGCAGGTCGACCACAATCAGTAACGTCGGTTGGTGACCAGCGCCCGGCGCCGCCGCGTCCCGTCGTACCTTTGCTTGGACTGGCGGCAGCAGGCGAGCGGTGTGTTTGCCAAAGTCCTTCCAACACCCGGTGGTTGCTAGCATTGGGATGGTCTCTTTGTATCCAAGGGATGGTTTTGCCCTCGCAAAGGACAGCCATGACTGTGTTTCTCTTTTATCTGCTCAGCAAGGACCTCGAAGATGATGGCACCGCCTCATTTGCTCGGCAAGGACCTTGAAGAAGATGGTATCTTTGTCTCTTTTTCTTCTTTTTCTCCTTTTAAAAGGGCGTGCATGGGAGGACCTTCCGGCGGCGTTCCTGTTGATTCAGGCATTGCCGTTCTGTCTGCCGGTGGGACTGGATTGCCAACTGACTGGCTCGCCGCCGGCGTCGTTGTCGAGACAACTACAGCGCGCGCAGCGGCTGTTCATGCAGAACCTCCGAGTGCCATTGTCATGTCAATGTACGTTTTTCTACAACAAGCGCACCATCACAGCCCTTATGCGTGTCCAGACAAGACTCTGGGATTGATGCTTTTGCTGCTGCTGGGCAGGCTCGGTATAGTCGGCTAGGACAGGCTCGGTGGGAAAGAATTGCACTTTATTTGATTATGAGCTGACTACATGGAGGCCTCAATTGCTTGCTTCTATTCAGGTCCCGCCGAGCGTCCTTGGTGTGACACGGCGGCTTCTCTTCAGCATAATGAGGGGTCCCGCGCAGGGTGTACCGGCGAGGGGCAATAGTTAGTTACACCCACCTTACCTCGGCGACCACCAGTCTTCCTCTCTATCGTGCCGTTTCCAGCGGTATAGCCTCCCCCTCTGCAGTGGTGATCCTTGAACGTCATCCGACCGTGCGCCATGGAGAACTGTCTTCGCTTCGGCAAAGCGCGACGACTGTACCGCGTTGCTGAATATGGCTACATGTCACATGTATCCTCAACTTTCTCTTTCTCTTTCTCTTTCAGTGGGACAGCAAATACTCGGAGCGATCAAGCGCAAGAGGTGTGGCTTGTGACAAGTGGTTTTTTGATTGGGGAAAACTTTTTGGTGACATTCTACTCTCAAATAAAAGAAAAGTCGGCACACTCTCCTTCCCATCTCTCTTGTTGTTGTGTCCGTCCATCCCTCCGCCCGCCCCCCCTCCCTGTCTTCACTCCGGCGTCGTCTAGTGGGGACGACGATCCTCGACCCATTTCTGCATGTCGGCTGCCAGATCCTTGACCATGCTGTGCGCAAGCCACAGGCGATCCTGCAGGTCCGAGTCCCCACTCAGCTTGACGATGTCCAGCCACGCCTCCATGATGGCGGCGTGGTCGCGCATGTCAGCCGCCATTACTTGCAGCCTTGACGACGACAGCACGTTGTTCTCCTTGTCGCCGTCGTCGTCGTCGTTGTCGCCATGGCCGTGGTGGCTCTTCGGGCTTGACGAGGCAGTAGACGGAGGCGTCTTCTCATCCTCGGCACTCCTTTCCGTCTCATTGTCGAAGTGGACATCTTCAGCGTTCTTGTCGGTGTTTTGTTGATCGATGGAAGTGGGGTCGTCTTTTTCTTCGGCGCTTTTGCATCGCTTGGGAGTGGGCGTGACGTCGCTTTCGTCGTCGTTGTTCGTAAATTCTTCAGGAATGGGACTGGAAGAATCTGCAACACCACACACATCAATCAGCTGTCTTTCTTGGTCTGAGTTGGTCCGTTTTTCGTACTCACAGTGCCGACGACGTTTTCTGCCTGGTTGAAATGACCCGATGCGAGAAGGCAACGGTCCTGGGGTGTTGGAGCCACGGCGAACTAGACGACGCATTCTGGGCGATTTTCGGAGGATTTCAAGCGCGGATTGGGGAAAATGGCTGTTTTTTGAATTCAGTCTCCACAGACCAGTAGTAGGAGAGGATTGACGGCGGAGAGCACAGGAATGGCGAAGGGTGTAAAATAAGACAAGATGTTGGCGGTAGAGCGGAACCCTCAGGCTGCGCTCGCGTTTACACCGTTGCGATATCCAACCCTAGGGTGCGGCAGGCCTGCGCGACAGTCTGCCGTTGGTCTAGTATGTGCTGTACATACGCGCGCGGCGCACAAGCCACCCAGAAATGACGTCCGTTCTGTTGGTGTAACTGCAACACCAAGCGGCCTGCTGCTTTCCGAGCGGGAACTCGTACATAGCAGCCGGCCAATTCACTTAGAAATCACTCCCAGCACTTGAATCCGGATGGTCTGAGTTCTTTGTATTATCAGTCAGGTCCGCCGGGGGCATTCTTACATACTGAACAGGCATGCATGCACGCATTTTCCAACAAGGCAAAGAGTTGGAAAAAGGAGGCGATCCTAGCCCTGTGCATCCTCAGTCCTCGGGTACGTACTCACCCGTCCACGCAGTAGGGCACGGCTTGCTCACAGGGATTCAAGAGGGCAGAAGGGCGCTCGGCGCCTCCCGTCTCTCCGTGTCCCGCGACTGGCGATGGTCGACTCTGTAACGCCAATTCAGAAGCTGGAGAGAATCGCGCCCCTGCTTCGGAGACAAATTCCATGAAGAGGGTTGTTCAGTGGGCCTGCACGACCACCAATGTCAGGTGAAGCCTGTGGAAGGGGCTCGGTGCGACATCCACCATTTGCTTGGAATCCGGCGTTTGTCAACTGGACATCGTCGTAATCTCGGCCTCCAGGCCGCGACCGTCCAGGTCGTCGAGACAGGTTGCACAACAGCTGGGATTCTGGAGCCATCAGCCTGTTCAAGCAGCATGACGCAAGGCCGTTGCAGCTGAGCGGATGAATCGTGCTGGCGAGGACTTAAGGGAGTTGATTTGAGTCCGCGCGGCGGCGGGACAGCAAACGCCGTGGCGGTCTGCGTTTCACTATTGCAGAGTCCCGTTGTCAGGTTGCTCGCGCAGTGGACGCTGCTGCTAGCAGTCTGCGTGCGTGAGACGTGATCTTGCGCTTCGCTTTTGCGCAGCCGTAGTGAGGTCATGTTGCCACCAATTGCGAGCGAGCGCGACGCCGCGTTTGTTTTGTGTTGACATTTCGGTGCGCTCTACCTGGGCGTTGCGCAACTGGTCTATGTCAATATTTGGGCCACGGCGTTTCGGTCAATGTTGCGATCTCGTACCTTAGAGGTCTCTCAGGAACGACCTTCTTCAACTGCTCGCGGAGCTTCGTGTATTGCCTGTGGAACTGGACGCTCCCGGGCAAACGGCAACGTACTGACCGACCGTTGACGCGCTCGATGCATTTGCAGATCTCTGTCAACGACATGATTCGAAAAGGAAGGTCATGTGGGAAAGGCTCAACCACCACCACAGTGCCTGGATGGCGACGGCCGGGGCTCGCTTTGGCGGGAATGCTGCCAGGCTCACTTCCATGAAGAACCGCCATGACGACCTGGTCTTCTCCCGGCGGCTGCTTACTGCCCTCACCTCCCTGACCAGTTGCGACATCAGGTCTCCTTAGACTGCTTCAACTTTTGCTTCTTTCCTCCGGTCAGTGCGGGAGCCTGTAGACAGAGCAATCAGCGGCGGGGGAGCAGCAGCAGAGGGGCCCATGGGTGGAGCCGTACCATCTTGATTGTTGTATCGGGAGGGTTGTCGAAGGTCAGGGCAGGACGCTGCGATGAGGCCTCGTTGAGGACCCCGCCGACGACCTCTGCCACCGCGGCGTCATCCGCCTCAAGAACCTCGTCACGGCGCCTGTCCCCGTCGGCGGCAGGGGCCGCGAGAAGGTCAAGGCTGTGAATGGGCCTGCTGTCTTGAAGGAGGCGAAGGATGCGAAGAATCCGGGGGTTCTGTAGAGCGCCGGGGGGCATAGAGCAGAGCGAATGGCAGAACGACGTTGCGGTGGTGGGGCATTGGACCGGAGGCGTGAAACTTCCACCTGTCCGATCTGTACATACATACATACCGTGTCAGCAAGAAAGAATTCCAATTTGGAAAGGCAAGTAAGTAGACATGCCCTTAAAAATTGAAAGGAAGCTGAAACGCCAGCAATCGAGCATCAGGTACAGGCCGAGCTGGGCCCGTTGCATCCGTTGCGACCACCACTTCAGAGAATTTTCCTTTTGTGGCATCAGATTTACTACAACACGCGTTAGCTCATGGGTTTTAGAGGCTCTTTGGAAGTCGATATCAAAAGTCTTGAGACGGCCAGGTGACTTTTCCCACCCAGAAGTCGGTTTCCCGGCGGCGGGTTGTCGCAAGACTTTTAGTCCCAACTTCTGTAGACGTGGAAGACTTGCCGCAAGCTTGGCCCTTTGCAATCGCCGCGGCGTCGACGCTGCATCGGTGAGTTCTAGTGGGGCGTTGGGTCGATGCGCCCTCGACCCCAGTCTTGTTAATCTACCGAAAAGAGGGTTGCATGGTTTCGCAAGCGAATACAACAAAAGCGAGAGTTGAAGAGCGTGAGAGTGGTGATTGAGATTGGAAAAGGGAGGTCGAGGTAGAGCACTTGACTATGTACCCACCACGAGAAGCAAAGGCCCCTCTAGATGAGCATCCTCAAGGGCGATGTACGTCAGACGGTCGTCGACTTAATTGTGAGTCGATTCTTCGTGCGCCCCATACACGTTGTTCATCCTCCTTTTGCTGCCTAACTTGCTTCTACGGCTCAAGAACCCTATCACCAAGGCTCTTGAAACGGTCAGTGCCTATCATATCCTCGTATCTTGCCCCATTTTCCGAAGGGAAGGGCCAGCCAACCAAGGATTCAATCGACATTGAGGCTGTTCAGAGCGGCGTTGAATCTGCGTTGTTGGTGGCCATCACGTTTCTAAGAACCTTGCGTCAAAGGACATGGGAAATTATCCGGAGTAATATCTGACGTCGATTAAGACTTGGGTTGACCGTCGGTGCCGCGGGGGTTCTTTGAATCAATTCTATTCCGTCCTCTTCCCCAGCGCGCCACAACCTTGTTGTTCTCGACACCTCGCTTTCTTTGTTCGATTGTGAGCAGTCCTAGGTCAATGTACGAATAGGTTGGCGCGTGGGTGGTGAGTGATGCAAGGGTCCTGACGGCCAGGCCGTCGGTCTCCTTTAAACCAGGGGGCAGGTGAATGTAGACACCCGCGCGGTCCATCTTCCCGTTTAGCAACGCGGTGGTCACGTCGTCCTAGAAGATGAACCATCCTTGATTTGCCGCAAGCGCAAGCAGCAGCTTCAATGTGGCCGCGCGAACAGTGGCGGCGTAGGTCTGCAGGTAGTCGAGACCAGGGCGCTGCTTGTGGCTCGCCAAGGACAGTCGCGTTCGTAGCGTCATGCTCAACTCGACCGGCGAGCAGCTCAAGCGCTCCCTTCTCTCAGTGGAGACTGCGCGCGAGACCTACAAATATGTAGTCAAGCGTTACGCCCACAAAGACCCAACCCAGATGGCCATTGTGGTGGAGGAGTTCGTGCAGGACGCACCACGTGAGGTAGGCCTTGAAGAGTGCGTCGAGGACCGGAGCAGCCATGGCCGCGAGATGATGGGCAAAGCGCGCAGATGGGGGACGAAAGAGGCATTGGCCGGCAGAGATGAGTGGTGTATGTCGTCCTCGCGCGTCTTGAGAACCGCACGTGGGTGGCGGGTGGTGGATGGGACGCGGAAACGCGTTAGGCCGGCAGGTCAGGTGAAAGGTTCGTCCGGTGACAATTACTCCATGAGATTTGGCAGTATGGAATGGCGATTCCGAAGAGGAGTTGTGTTCTGATGTTCGAAGACGGCCTCCGGCTGCGCCGTATCATTGTGGCATTCCTCGTCACTGGTGGATGGTGGCTTTTCATGTTGCTCAGTTGAGAAGAACAGGGGGCGCAGGAGATGGCTCAGGAAGATGCGCCGAGTTCGATGGAGCGAACAGGCCAATATCCTGGGAATCCCCTGATAGTGACAGTCAACAGCATCTCCCAAGCCAAAGGATTCTTTCAAGATCGACTGAACATTGTCGGTACAGGACCAACGGCGCTGAGGGAGCTGATTGCGACGAGGGTGCAATTGGACGAGAAGATGGGCCCGGATCCGGTTGAGAAGGGAGGGTTGGAGGCATATGCCGAGCGGGGGTGCTTCCCGCCGGCGAGATGTGTTGGCCATCCTCCACCGCTGCTTCGACGACCGAGAAGTCTCCATCTACAACTTATGAGCCGCATTGAGGGTCCTCCTTGATGTGCGTGGTCGTTGCCATGGGCCCAGCCGTGTCGCGACGACCGCGCCATTGTGCGAAGCCTTGTCCTCGTTTCCGTAATGTCGCGTTCCCATGGTTGCTCAATGTCCCATTCTTCCTGCGCTCGCTCTTGCGTTTGGAACCCTTGTCGTGAATGTTGACGCGCTCGGCCGTCGCGTGATGCAAAGGCAGTCTTGGGCGGTCCAAGCACAATGTCTTTGGGCGCTGCGATGTGACAGTTCTTCGGCAGAGCGGGAATTGGCTGGACGCACTGGATGAGACTCTTGCACTGTTTGCTGTCGGCACCCCAGAAGGGGATGTGCATGTCGACGCCGCAAAGGAGTCTACGCGAGGAGGCGCGCCGCTGGCTACGTCTCATGTGTCGCCGACGACACTGTTCCTTGTTGCGCCGCGACGCGCCGCTCGCGTCGAGCCACCTACCTGAGGAGGATCAGTGAAGACGACAGCAGCGCTCGTAGGTGCTCTTCTCTGGGCTAGCTCGTTGTCGCCCCTGGCGATTCCATTGTTGTCGTCATAGTTGGCCTGATGTTCACAAGAAGAAGAGGAGGAGGAGTGAAGGACGAAGGACAGATGTTCCTTTTGCGCAGAATGCTCACCAACCAACCGCAGAATGCAGGCCAAAAAGGACGGCCGAAGCGCCCTCCTAGCAGTTGCCGGGGCGGTAATTTCGAACCTAGCTGCGGAAAATGCGATGGCGTTTGTCTTCTGTTGTCCCAATCAAAGTGGTGTCGGAAGCTGCGGGCCGAGTTCTTGAAGAGATACGTGAGTGTCGTAGAGAGAGTTGCTGTTT
Source organism: Vinca major (assembly GCA_028566175.1). Taxonomy (NCBI): domain Eukaryota; kingdom Viridiplantae; phylum Streptophyta; class Magnoliopsida; order Gentianales; family Apocynaceae; genus Vinca; species Vinca major. The sequence continues at coordinate 21,741 of JAOWBF010243027.1, forward strand.
ATGGCATGCCTGGGCGCAGCGGAGTCGGTGAAACTTTTGTGTGGTTGTGGTCGGAGGAGAGATGGGAGCTGCTGCCGCCGGCGGGCAAGTACGTCAGTGGTGCGCGAGGGCGAAATGTGGCTTGCTTGGGTGATGTGACGCTTTTCCTTGGTGCCGGGAGCCAGACACGGATGCCCTGTGGTCTTCTCGGCCGCTTTCCTCCACGGACAGACGCTGCCAACCAACACCATCCATCTCTTTCTCCCACGGCACGTACGTCGATCAACGAAAACATGATCCGTGTCGCTCGCCGAGTCGATGCGCGCGGCCCGGGCCGCTCAAAGACCGAATGCGCAGTGACAGGAACGGCCGGTGCAAAAGAGGGCGACTGGCTGACTGAATGGATGGATGGATGGAATATGGATGGTCGAGTGATGTAGACTGGGCTAGCATCCGGATTGTTGCGGCGCGGTGGGTGGTGTCGTGGGTGGCGGGACGAGCGACGGACGGGACCCGGCGTGACTCGACCAGGCATTCATTACCTACCTACATGTACCTTACCTACTAGCCTGGAACCTCGTCCTGCCAATCATCCCATCATAGCACTATTCCAATCTTCCCACACCTTATTCTTGCGCGCGGCCAGCTCCTCTTCCACCTTCGCATTCAAATCCTTAATTTGATTTCCCACCTCCAGTCGCTGCTCCAGAGCTCTCCCCAAAACGTGGTCGCGCGTCCGGATCGCCGCCTCGATTCCGCGAATGGCGTCCCCAATCTCCTGCTTGCGCCTCGCAAGGCCCGCAAGCGCCTGGTCGCAGGCGCGAATCTCGGCCGCGCCCCAATTCTC